>CM017566.1:30846172-30913672 GCA_007844125.1 Sinonovacula constricta
AAGTCCTGTTTCTCATTGTTTGGCATAATGTTTTGAGTTGTTAAAGGCCTGTATGTTCAACCTATTTAATACAACAACGTAAATCACGATTCACCTTGTTCAATGTTAGCACGTAGCAACAATAAATAATCTTTTAAAATTACAATTTTACAAAGTGTGTTTTCAATTTAAGACAATTTATCCTTTTAATACCATTTTTAGATTCCGCGCGGTTTTGCAAAACGTATTGGTAACGTCACGTAACGTCACGTGACGATTGTTACTGAGTTTGTCTGTACAAACTTTACTCGGACCTTTTTCTAGTGTTAACAATTTTGTTGTTTATCTGTTAAGTCAAAGCCAGGTGACTTTGACGCGTCATTGACCCAACGGTAAAAAGGTGCCGGGATTTCATTGGGTATTGTGTTAGCAATCGAAAAAGGCGGTTTTAAATGTGGTTAAAATCGATTTTTTTAAATAACCAAAATAAGTGATAGCTATTTAAAAAAAAAAAGAAAACCACGTGACCACTTACATTGAGATCACTTTGCATAATCACCCGGGAAATCCGCTCTGACCTCTTTATCTATTTAAAGAAAAGACCACTATCGAAATTTTTATACAGTTGGAAATAATACACAGTCAGAGTGATTTTTTTTTCGCAATTATTTCTGTCCAACAATTGATTTAGTGTTCAAAATCATATTTATTAAGAATAAAGTCTAAAGTTATAGAAAAAATAGGCAAAAATTCCCCAAAGCAGTGGTTCGATATGTAAGTCATGTCAAACTGTCGTATATCACCTTTTAACAGTGAAGGATGAAAATGCAGATAGGAAACACCCTGATGAACATTTTTGTTTTCGGTACAATGACTTTCACCTGAATTTAAGACACATATATTTTTACCTTTAAATAATTGAGAGATACCACATTTATTTTCCTTTTCAGTCGAGATGTTCGCCTCTATGGGTAACTTCGGAATATCTTTGGATTTTCCGGCAGGATATATGGCCGAGAGGTTGGATCACGAGTGACGTCAATCGTGGCAACCGTCGTTTCATCACTTGGATTCGTTCTGCTTTGGTCGACAACCCTCAGTGAAAAATTCTACCACGAAAATCCAGGGTTACAATACTTGTATTTCTTCATTGCGGGTAAATTCTATTTTTTTATATTACGCGCCAATAGAAATGTAAACAGGATTTTGTAGAGCATTATTTCAAGAAAAAGTCAATGTTACAATATTACGATCATAATAAAACAACTAATTAAAACTTAATTAGTTAAAAGTAATCATTTGTTGTCCATGGCGTCTTAATATGCTAAAATATATATGACATACGATGACATACAAACCATTTTATTAATAAAATATACATATTGTGCATTACGTTCGACAAACTGTACACAACAAAAAATCTTTTATAAACAAATGGTAATAAAACTTCATAATTATTGTTTAAACCAGTCAGAAAGACAAAGAAAATGGAAACAATATGTTTCATTTGAACACACATACAACTGTAATATCTCCACAACTACAGAAAAGTTTAAACATTTGTGTAAAGGTCCCAAACATAAACATCACAATACAACCTAAAAAGAAATCAGTTAAAAAGATTCTTCTACAAAACAAAGATCAAAGGCAAAACTCTCTGTTTCAAAAAGTTGAGAACCAACGTAAACACAAGTCTGTTACAACAGACAAATCTAATTCTAACCAACCTAAAAACAAAAATCTTCAGGTAAATTAGACATTTCAAAAAACAAAAATCTCTGCTACCTGCGGCACGGGGAAAGCCTATTGATGTAGTGTTCAAGATATTAATGCAAATAACAAACTTACATATTTAATTTGTGACCACTTTTCCAGATAACGGTTCTCAGTAGCTGGACAGACGTGCACTTCCGTAAAAAAACAACAACGTAACTTTAACACACAAAAATGTAAAGCAATGAGTAGGCTGGACGTTAGACTGGCCAGTACAATGGCAAATGACATCTTATTGGGCCAGACTCGAATCCAAATAAACTAGCGCTCTCAGACACCAGTAAATGTCTTAAAACATTTTATATTGAAACTTGTCTGTAACCATTGCGCCAGTAGCAATATATTTATTATGAAACGTTAGCAAGATAAAATGGCACATTTGATCGGTGGCGCACTTAAATGCCGTACTCGAAAAGCCAGGTTTGAATAGAACAAAAACAATCAAGGTTTGTCAGATGGGTTCTTTTGCATGTGTAACAACTCATAAATTTATCAGTGAACAACAGTATTTTGTTCCCAATATGTTTTAACAATGGCACCAGAAATGTAAAAACAATGTGTTGTCAACGTCCTAATGGCTTTAGGTGTCATTTACAGACACAAAATTACAAATACATGAATTCCAAACCTAATCCATAAACAAACATTCCTCTTCCAGGTTTTGGCGCCATCTTTATGTACATGGCCTCCCTAACGGTGAACATGAACAATTTCTCCGTGAGACATCGTGGCAAGATTGTCGGTCTCTTGGACGCCTCCTTCAGCGCCGGCCCCGCCCTGATAGCC
The DNA here is from genome assembly GCA_007844125.1 of Sinonovacula constricta. NCBI lineage: Eukaryota > Metazoa > Mollusca > Bivalvia > Cardiida > Solecurtidae > Sinonovacula > Sinonovacula constricta. Next base: position 30,848,711 of record CM017566.1, read on the forward strand.
CTGTTGTACGGCCTCTGCTTTACCGACAGCAATCATCCCGACGACTACCAGCATCAGAACATCGCCGGCTTCTACATAATGTCCGCCATCAGTTTTGGTGTCATCGGAATCCTTGGAACGATATTTTTGCGAGTTCACGACGGCAATGATTCCACTGTTGAGGTCATCGACAACATAGGCAGCGTAGATACACTCCCAGAAAAGAACAAGACGGACAGCCATCACGGCGGACCAGAGCGGCAAGGCGACGTGACCGGATTTGCACTTCTCAAAGATTTTAACTTCCATTTTTTATTCTGGGCTTACATATTTTGCGCTGGTCTTCAGTTAACATTTCAAACCAACATCACCGCGTATTTAAAGTCATACCATCTTGACAATTACAACACACTGTTTACGACTCTAAATCCAGTTTTCGGCGTAATATCAAAATTCATCGCTGGGTTCCTTTCCGACGCCATTGTCCATAAAGTGCCAAGAATTGCTGTATTGCTTAGTTTCAATGTCTTGCAAACAATAATAATGGGCCTTTGTATACCATTCTCGGACAAACTTCCAATGTTGGTCGTTGCACTGATTGGAATCGGAATGCCAAACGGAGCTTTATGGTGTCTAACGCCCACCATGTTGAGTGAGTTTTACGGGATGAGATACTTTGGCCGTAACTGGGGCACAATCATGTTCGGCAATGCTGTTGGAGGTTTGGTATTCCAGCAGATCTTCGGCTGGGTTTACGACAGCAGTATTCGCTACGTTGGCAGGACGGACTGCTATGGTATTCACTGTTTCACTTGGAGCTTTACTATGATGGCGGTGCTTAGTTTCTGTTCGTGTATATTCAACCTGGGAATTCTGGAATCGGAACTGATGCTGTATAGGAAATTTAAAGAGTTCCGACGCAAAGGTGACTCTAAAGTTAATTAGAAATGAGGCCAGAGAAAATGTGTTTTTTTAAAAATCTCGTCTGGGTAAACGAAATGTACAGAAGCACTTTAGGTCTTTTTCTCCACAAAATTAGATAAAAAAATCCATTCAAGTTACAACTAATCTAGCGAAGAATCAATGGATTTCTGCAATAAAGAATATAAAATATTTGGTATTTTCTTAATATGTATTTGCGTAAAATATGTAAGAGGTTTGTACAGATTTTGTTATAAAAATCCTGATATTTAGTTTAAATTTAAATTTTGAACGTAAAGTGGTCTTTTTTGTTACAGTTGAGTGTTTGCTTGTGATTGTTTAGAATATCAATGTTCCTGCTGGAACACAGCATGATATTGACTTAACACTTTCATTCAGGGTAAATGTACAGGGTTTTAAAAATTCTCTTGATTTTGTTTATTTTCTTTGCAACAGTTTTGAACATTTTTAAACACATATGGCCTATAATTATATCACCTAGATTAAACTAGTCTACAAATAAACCCTTAGTTGTTTTGATGCTGCTGAAGATAAAAGGAATAACTGTGAATGCTTTACAAAGGTGCAAAATAGCATATGCATGATATAAAGGGTTAAAATGCCAGGAAGTTTATCTGTGTATACACAGGCAATGCACGTGCACGAAAAACAAAGTGATTAGCTTGGTCCCTTACGATACCGGTGCAGTTTATGAATATGTAAATAAATTTTAAGAACTAAAATTCACCTGATGAAAACTCGAAGTCAACTTATTTACTTACATCACATCTTCTAATTACTTTCAAAGAAAAAGTTCTATCCCTTTCACAATTTAATGTTCGTTGGTGTAAACAATGGCAGCCATATTGAATATAAGCAAACTAGGTCACTCCATGTGACCGGTGTAATGGTAAAATTATTCAAACTATGGGATGTCAGAATCGCCACTGAATTCAGTGCTCAATTGAAATATGCCAATAGTCACACTTAGCTTATTTGAACAGTTAAATGTTATTTTCTGACATAGAAAATTGACCTTTAACAATGAAACTGTTTATAACACGAACTAATAACTGATTTCCTGAGGTGGCGCTTGTCGAAAAAAAAACACGCGATATTGTATTACACCGGTACCGTGGAGCAACCGGTACCGTGGGGTTCGACTATACTTATCGTAAACCACAGGGAAATATTACATTAAATAATTATGCTCTTAAAACAGATGAACAAATACCACATTCTTAAATACAATAACAAAATTGTCATCCCACAAACGTAAACATGCACAAATGTTACGTGGTAGATGCCATTGTTGTGATAGACATAATATATTTTTTATCCGAAACAGATTGATTTAATGCATTATGGAGATTGAAAATAATTGTATAAATTATACTATTTATTAAAAAAAGTTTTATATTTAATAATTTATTATTTATCAATCACTTGCTTGCTCCGAATTTTCTTCTGACAAAATGAATTACATACACATACTGCTCTGGGGAAGTGTCATTATTTTTCTGTAATAAAGAAATTCAAAATAATTGGTATTTTTAATTCTTATATGTATAAAAAATATGTAATAACTAGTACAGATTTTGTTAAAGAAGTCTTGATATTAATTTTAAATTAAGACTATGACTGTAAATTGTTCTTTTTATGATTAAAAATAGGATTTGTTTTGTGATTTTTTATAAATAAACTTCCTGTCAGCACACAATATTGGCTAAAGGCTTAAATTGCCAGGAAACTTATGTGTGTATATTCAGGTTATGCATGTACATTGTTGTAACGTAATGTTGGAGTTTGGTTAAGCAAAACAATTGGCTATAATTAGTTTACATGATTTAACATAGAGTATACAATGCAATTGAAAAAGGATTGAAACGAAAGCTAAAGCTTATCGTGTTTCTCTCCCAGCACAATAGTGTATGATATGGCAATAGACTGACATTACATTTTAGATATAAGTAAAAAAGTGAAGTATTCAGCAAAATAAAAAGATTAATACTGTATGTAAAAAGTAAGAAAAAACAAGAAGAGAGTAATGAAAGTGCAATTTAGGAATCTAACTGAAATCCAAAGAAAACGAAAAGAAAAGAAAAGATATAATGGCTATAATTCTATCTTAATGATCTAGGTGAACTTAATTAAGCTCAATAGATTAGATCTGTTAGATGTATTCTAGTATACCTGATTTTGTAGAAAATAAGAAAAACCATTAGAAGAACGCCTAAGACGCCATAGAGATTTCGTGACACCTGAAGGCCGTACGTGTGAAATATTGTTTCTCCTGCCTTCTGGACAAGAGAAACTATCGAGGACAGTTTGCGTTCAGCCGTAAGAATGAATCCTGCTTTCTGGACAAGAGAAACTATCGAGAACAGCTTGCGTTCAGCCGTAAGAATGAATCCTGCCTTCTGGACAAGGGAAACTATCGAGGACGGCTTGCGATCAGCCGTAAGAATGAATCCTGATTTCTGGACAAGAGAAACTATCGAGGACGGCTTGCGTTCAGTCGTAAGAATGAATCCTGCCTTCTGGACAGGAGAAACTATCGAGGACGGCTTGCGTTCATCCATAAGAATGAATCCTGCCTTCTGGACAAGAGAAACTATCGAGAACAGCTTGCTTTCTGCCGTAAGAATGAATCCTGCCTTCTGGACAAGAGAAACTATCGAGGACGGCTTGCTTTCAGCCGTAAGAATGAATTCTGCCTTCTGGACAAGAGAAACTATCGAGGACAGCTTGCGTTCAGCATTAAGAATGAATCCTGCCTTCTGGACAAGAGAAACTATCGAGGACAGCTTGCGTTCAGCCGTAAGAATGAATCCTGCCTTCTGGACAAGAGAAACTATCGAGGACAGCTTGCGTTCAGCCGTAAGAATGAATTCTGCCTTCTGGACAAGAGAAAGTATCGAGGACAGCTTGCGTCCAGCAGTAAGAATGAATCCTGCCTTCTGGACAAGAGAAACTATCGAGGACAGCTTGCGTTCATCCATAAGAATGAATCCTGCCTTCTGCACAAGAGAAACTATCGAGGACAGCTTGCGTCCAGCCGTAAGAATGAATCCTGCCTTCTGGACAAGAGAAACTATCGAGGACAGCTTGCGTTCATCCATAAGAATGAATCCTGCCTTCTGGACAAGAGAAACTATCGAGGACAGCTTGCGTTCAGCCGTAAGAATGAATCCTGCTTTCTGGACAAGAGAAACTATCGAGGACAGCTTGCGTTCAGCCGTAAGAATGAATCCTGCCTTCTGGACAAGAGAAACTATCGAGGACAGCTTGCGTTCATCCATAAGAATGAATCCTGCCTTCTGGACAAGAGAAACTATCGAGAACAGCTTGCTTTCAGCCGTAAGAATGAATCCTGCCTTCTGGACAAGAGAAACTATCGAGGACGGCTTGCTTTCAGCCGTAAGAATGAATCCTGCCTTCTGGACAAGAGAAACTATCGAGGACGGCTTGCGTTCATCCATAAGAATGAATCCTGCCTTCTGGACAAGAGAAACTATCGAGGACAGCTTGCGTTCAGCCGTAAGAATGAATCCTGCCTTCTGGACAAGAGAAACTATCGAGGACAGCTTGCGTTCATCCATAAGAATGAATCCTGCCTTCTGGACAAGAGAAACTATCGAGAACAGCTTGCTTTCAGCCGTAAGAATGAATCCTGCCTTCTGGACAAGAGAAACTATCGAGGACGGCTTGCTTTCAGCCGTAAGAATGAATCCTGCCTTCTGGACAAGAGAAACTATCGAGGACGGCTTGCGTTCATCCATAAGAATGAATCCTGCCTTCTGGACAAAAGAAACTATCGAGGACAGCTTGCGTTCAGCCGTAAGAATGAATCCTGCCTTCTGGACAAGAGAAACTATCAAGGACAGCTTGCGTTCAGCTGTAAGAATGAATCCTGCCTTCTGGACAAGAGAAACTATCGAGGACAGCTTGCGTCCAGCAGTAAGAATGAATCCTGCCTTCTGGACAAGAGAAACTATCGAGGACAGCTTGCGTTCATCCATAAGAATGAATCCTGCCTTCTGGACAAAAGAAACTATCGAGGACAGCTTGCGTCCAGCGGTAAGAATGAATCCTGCCTTCTGGACAAGAGAAACTATCGAGGACAGCTTTCGTTCATCCATAAGAATGAATCCTGCCTTCTGGACAAGAGAAACTATCAAGGAAAGCTCGCGTTCAGCCGTAAGAATGAATCCTGCTTTCTGGACAAGAGAAACTATCGAGGACAGCTTGCGTTCAGTCGTAAGAATGAATCCTGCCTTCTGGACAAGAGAAACTACCGGGAACAGTTTGCGTTCAGTCGTAAGAATGAATCATGCCTTCTGGACAAGAGAAACTATCGAGGACAGCTTGCGTTCAGCCGTAAGAATGAATCCTGCCTTCTGGACAAGAGAAAATATCGACGACAGCTTGCGTTCATCCATAAGAATGAATCCTGCCTTCTGGACAAGGAAAGGTATCGAGGACGGCTTGCTTTCAGCCGTAAGAATGAATCCTGCCTTCTGGACAAGAGAAACTATCGAGGACAGCTTGCGTTCATCCATAAGAATGAATCCTGCCTTCTGGACAAGGAAAACTATCGAGGACAGCTTGCTTTCAGCCGTAAGAATGAATTCTGCCTTCTGGACAAGAGAAACTATCGAGGACAGCTTGCGTTCAGCGTAAGAATGAATCTTGCCTTCTGGACAAGGGAAACTATCGAGGACAGCTTGCGTTCAGCCGTAAGAATGAATCCTGCCTTCTGTACAAGGAAAACTATCGAGGACAGCTTGCGTTCAGCGTAAGAATGAATCTTGCCTTCTGGACAAGGGAAACTATCGAGGACAGCTTGCGTTCAGCCGTAAGAATGAATCCTGCCTTCTGGACAAGGAAAACTATCGAGGACAGCTTGCGTTCAGCGTAAGAATGAATCTTGCCTTCTGGACAAGGGAAACTATCGAGGACAGCTTGCGTTCAGCCGTAAGAATGACATTCTTACTGTGACAATAAGTTGGCATTCTTGAAAAAAACCCATAATACATGTATATTTGGCAGGCCTGTTGTCTTACCTTATCCATTACAGATGATATGTAGTTTTTAAAAGAAATCTTACAGCGGAATCTTTGATTATCTAAGTAGGTCCTAATTAAGTGAATATAAGGTAAACCTATGAAACAGAAGACCCTCGCGGTCAATTCCCTAGTTTCGCATGTAAAGGGACTTTACTCTAACTATTTAAAACTACATTATTACCTCCCTTGTGGATAGGTATTTGGTATGTGTTTACTGCAGAAAACTTTCTTCATTTTTTTTAAACTTTTCAAACACACGTAAGACTGAAGTACGCATAAAATTGCATCTAAATGCTTGAGATAAGACTTTGATAAAAAGGTTGAGCGTTTTTCTGAAAAATAAGCAAAATTAAATTATATTTCTTACATAAAGTATATGACAATACCTTCCCAGAAGGGAGATAACTCAAACATTTCTGTCATCACGAAAATAGGGAATTTGCTCGAATCGCAGACGAACAAATTCCTCCTTCCTGTATAAGTGATAGATGTGACGGACTACGGACGAGTGTAACGTGGTTTATTCCATTGTTGTGATAGACATTATATATTTTATCCACATTGCATTGAATGAGAGACATTAATGAATAGTCTCTCCTGAATAATCCTTACATGCAAGTAGGTCCTTTCATTTGTTTTACTCGTTTTTTATGCTTGTGCTCTATGGAGTGTATGCTGACCTTTCTGCCTTTCTTGTGATACCCAGGTTAACCATCATCAATAAACATTTCCATTTTCTTTTTTAAATAACATATCTTTTTAAGTATTGAACTTAATTTTAAGCTTATATTTATCCAAAACTAAGAAATTTCACTGTTTGTTATTGCAATATCTACAAAAGTACAGGCGATAAAGTCCAAGAATTCCAACTACAAGGTGATATCCGACAGTTTGTACCAAAGTTTTGTTTCTCTAATAACCAAGTCATTTTTACCTGGAAAGGTCCTTCAAAGTGCTCTTCATTGATAACCTGGATCTGTCTGAACGGTGAAGCATAAAGCCCCTTTATTCACTGCAAACAGGTATTTTCTGTCTGAGCCACGCTGCAGAGAAAGCTATTTTTAAACTAAGAAAACCGCGTGACAACTTACTTTTGAGATCGCGTTTTATCGTTTTCCGGGTAATCCGCTCTGACGTCGATTTCTGTTTTAGCAGAGATCACTATCGTTCTTATTTATAGAATGACCATTTAGTGCTGTCTAACAATAATGGTAGAGATTAAATCTTCTTTACGTACATTAAGGTATGAGTTTATGCAGAAATTATGCCCATATTCGTTAAAGTAGTGATAAGATATTGTGACATGTATTTGATATGGGCAAAATGTCGGATACCACATTTAATATTTATTCAAAGTTGCAAGCAATATTCTAAAATTATACTATATATTAAATATAGTTTTTTATATTCCATAATCTATGGTTTACTTTTTATTTGCTTGCCTCGAACTTTCTTGTATTTCTTTTACGTTTTCATTTTATGTTAGCGGTTTTATTAAAAGCATGTTTACGTTTGGACAGAAAGCGTCTGCGGTTTATTTTATTTATCTCAGCGCGATTGGCCAGATAGGGGAGATCACAGCAGAGGAATTTGCAAGTTATCTCCCTTGTGAGCAGTTTTTTCATGTACGTTTAAAAATATTCTTTTCTGTTCACAAGATATGATTTTATTGTCATGTTGCAATATGAAGCTTTTCCAAAAGAAACATTATCACTATATTTAAAGATTAACATATATATACATATCAAAAAACCTACCAAGTAAGGGAGATAACACAAAGGAACTTTAATATTTAGTGTTAAGTCCCCTTATAAAAGAAAAAAATTGGGAATATATTGTAGAATGAGACCGTAAGTGTTTTGTCCAATAAATAGGCATAATGATAAGTAAGAATTATTTGTTTTATGAAAGGAACTTCTGAGCAAATACGGACTTGGTAATGGTTAGTGTTAAAGGTGGTATCCGACAGTTTGCCTATATCAAATTCATGTAAAAATACCAATGCTTAAGGGAATTATGGCATAATCTCTACATTTACTCATACTTTAAAGTACATGAAAAGACGGGTTTGAACACTGCCTACTTTGTACAGACTTGTAAAAAAGACTACAAAAGTTCAATCATTCCAAATCTATAAATACGCACAATGTTAATCTCTGCTTAAAATAGACATTAACGTCAGAGCAGATTACCCGGATGACGAGATAACCTAATCTCAAACGTAAGAAGTCACGTGGTTTTCCTAAATGAAAATTGGTATCTCTCCAGCGTGGTTCAGACAGGAAATACCAGTTTGCAACGAGGAAATGGGATTTATGTTTCACTGTTCACACTGATCTAGGTCATCAATGAACAGCATTTTATAAGATCTTTTCAGGTAACAATGACTTAATTGTTTAGTTGAGAAAAATATATTGGTCTAAACTGTCGGTACCACATTTTTGGTTAGTGTTCTAGAGAGTATTGTAGTGCATGTAGGGACCTCCAACAGCCTTGTTGTTGGGTTAACCCCTTAGCGACGTCGTTGAGTGTCTGCATATAGAAAAAGTCTTTTTAAATGTGCTTGTGTTTTTTAGTTCGAAAGGTATTTTAATTTGAATTTTTTAAAGCAGCGCTTTTTAAGAAACGCCGGTGTTTCAATTAAAACGAAACATGTTTATCATTCAAATATAACAGAAGAAGGAGAGAAACAATGATTCAATATTATTTATAATATTTATTGTACACGTGTACATTTATAACAAGACAAATATATAAAACATCTTAATAAACAAAAGACAGTCATCGAAGCCATTAAAATCTACGAAATTTTTAGTTGTATTCCAAATAAGCGAGAATGTTCTTAGCAGTGTTTATACTCATTACACGTCTCGCCTCTACCGTGTTGGTTCCCATGTGGGGTAATATGACGCAATTCTTCAACTGCTTCAACGGATGATCACAAGGCAGTGGCTCGGGATCAGTGACGTCAAGACCGGCAGCCGCGATCTTCTTTGACGTCAGAGCCTCGTAAAGGTCTTCGTTTTTTACCATTGCGCCGCGCGAAGTATTTATAAGAATTGCAGTGTTTTTCATCTTGGATAAATTGTCTTTGTTCATAATTCCGCGGGTTTTCTCCGTCACGGCGCAGCAAATGCACAAAATGTCTGACTCTCGAAGAAGTTCGTCAAATGACACGCGCTCAGCGATGCCTTCTGCGTAATTGGCGTCAAACAGGTCAGTGTAGATGATTTTCGATACACCGAACGGCTTCATTCGCCGAGCAATGCCGAAGCCCACTCGACCAAAGCCGAAGATCCCGACGGTTTTTCCAAACGTTGTGTTACCTAGCAACCACATAGGTTTCCAGGTGCCGATCTCTCCGCTCTTAACGGCTTCTAGACCTAGGCAAGAATAAAAGAAAACATGTATCAGTTGAAGAGATTTTGGGGAATTAAACAGCAAACAGCTAATTCAAAAATAAGTCCGTGTCGACTGCCGCACACACGTGTGTATTTCTGTACATTTTTTTTCGCGAAAGGGTGTCGCCGACTCCCCGGTCTTTCGCAGGTTCGAGTCCGTATTGGGGTCATAACTTTGAAAATGTGTAAAAATCTTCCAACTCTAAATGTGGTGGTGCATCCGACATGGCTTAAAGTCGTGTGATTGCAATATATGTAAAAAACAACAACAGCAAATTTGTTTGGCATTTGACTGGAGTTTTCCTTTATCTTTTATAGCTTGGCTTCACTATAATGACAGTACATGTATGTTACTTGTGTCGATGGATATATTTAAAAAACTCTACCTTCGGCTATTCGCCTAATTGTCACCAAAATTAGAGCTACAGACAGTTCGGCTGCGCTGTCAGACGCAACATCTTGGACTGGAGCAACAAAGATCCCCAGACGCTTGCATTCGGCGACATCTATATGGTCCGTCCCCGATGTAAACGTCCCGATGATCTTCAGCGAATCACCTTGAAATGAAGAGTGTGTTTACGCTTTTCAAGTAAGGAAAATGGAAATAAATCAATATAAAAAGACAATGGCTTAAAATGTGAGCTTTCTAGAGAAATGAAAACGCCATAAGTTATTTACATCGAATACAATTTTAAATGAAAAACATCTTAAAACATTCAGAAATGAAATATTGAACAAGTTGACATATGTTTGCTTCTATGCAGCACAGTCAAATATTAAGGAATGAAAATATTTTGTAATGCTTTCGCATTTTGTAATATAAATGTGTACGATATGTGCTATTATGTAAAACTAATTCGGATTTCAAATCAACTTTTTGTAAGTGTTTGATGTATTTATAGTTCTGTTATTGTTTGCTGCTCTAATATCTTACATGCAAGTTATTGCTTGCTAAATGTTGCTTGTCGAATGTTGTTAACATTCGGAATACATTACTTGTTGCAAACAACAACTAAAAACAACAACAACATCTTAATACTGAACAGTTACACGTTCCTAAAGTCTGCTTGTAAATAAGAAAAAAATATCTCAGAAGGCCTCACCTGTAACCAGACTGGGAGGTTAGTGGGCTGGGGTAAGGGTTGGGGTAAGGAAGTGAGGCTGGAGTGGGTCTAGTCGGATGGATACAGCCTCAGGCTTCAGGGGTACCAGCAAAGGGGTTGCATGACTGACCAATATCAATGAAGTAACCCCGTTTGCATTAAGTGTGACTGATTGTTTGCTACCTCTTTCCCTATGACACCTCTGTGTATAATTAACTTATCAAGTATCCAGCTGTGATTTCACAGCATGGTGTTATCTTTAGGGGGTAGGAGTCCCTAAAGAAGGCTATTTTCACTCCCTTTAATATCGTACACAAGACTTCCACAACTGCCTACCTGCCGCCTGAAGTAGTTCCTTGTCGATCTTGTCGTTGAGGGTGCAGAAAATGGCGTTGACGCCCGCCACTCTGGTCAGCAGCTCCTCCCTAGGACACACCTCATCGCTGTCCCAAACGTCCACGTGACATTTCTCCTGCAATAAGGCCACGCCTTCCTCGGGCACCCGACGGGTGACAAACACTTTACGAAGGTCACTCATGTCTTAGAAAAGAAAATGGAAACAATTCTGAACCATTAAAATACATGCCACTTAAATTATAAAATATAAGTCCGCTCTAAATGGGATCTTACTGTGCTGTGTTATATATAAAAAAGGCCATGTATGTGATTGATATTTTATATATTTCTTCAGCATACCTTACATTCAAAACAAACTTAACACCTTTTCTCAAGTATTGTTCTAGCTCCGCCATTGACCTGTCCTATCGCATGGTATCTCCCGTTATTAAACACATTATCGCTCTAAATGAGGCTTATTATTTAATTTATTGAATTATCTCCCCTGAAAATAGTATATGTACTCCATGAACGACATTTAGAAATAATCGTTTTGTTGTGTTTCATATAAAATCGACAAGGTTTTTGTTATTGCATATTATATGTTATTATATTATATGAAGTACATAAAACATGCATGTATCTACATATATGTGAATACATTGGGAAGTTTAAATTAGACGTAAAGCAGAGATCTTAATTCAATACGCGGTTTTATATTACAATACTGTTTGTTTTGTTTTTGAAATACATTGCAGCGACCAATTATGATCATTATAGTAACGTCCAGCTTTTTGGTGGAGGAAAATCCCAGACAAATGACTGGGTAGAACCACCGGCGCACTGAAAGTCAGCTGAAGACCGAATAGTGGTAGCTATATGTATTATATATATTATGTAGTATACTGTATACACTCAATGATCTTTGGGCGACAAATGTAGCAATATTATTTCAGAAAACACAAAATAAGGCAGAATGAAATTAGACAGAAGAGAACATAGAACAATAGTTATTTTCATCTAGATGAACAAGGTACTTATACTAATTATTAAAATTACAATTTATATGAACTTCAGTGAAAGAATAAACAAAGTATAAATGACAGATTCGAGTAAATAAAGAGAGAACAAACAACGACAACAAAAACAAACAAAACATGTGTAAAACGTATATGCTTCTATTCAGCAGCTTAAACATTTCTAGACCGTATTCAGCATAATTACTGTATAACTATAAATAGATCTAATATCTATGGGCGTGTTTGTCGAAATACTTGAAAATAATATGCATGAAGTATTGTCAAACACATTTAGTGCAGTTGCACGCTTAAATTTACAATAACAATCCAAAGAAGGTTGAATGTCTACATAACGCATAATAAAAAAGAATCCATTTTAACTATGACATGGGATAGATAACAAATCAGTGTGGGAGAGAGCAACCATAACACGTAAACCTTACCTGATATGTCGCAGATTGAGAAAGGAGAGACACATTTCCCAGAAAGCTTGGTTTAATGTCCGGTAACCTTCACATTGAATCCATGGTTAACATTTAGCGTCCCTTTCCAATGTCAAAGCCGTTCCCAAGTCCAGACGGATTCATGAACTTACATATTTCAAGTACGTCTAAACAATCCAGAGGCGCCATAAGGGGAACGACAAATCCGACTGAAGAGATAACTCTTAAGATAATAGTTAGTTAGGTTTGTAGCAGTTATTTCCCTTGCAAAACGCGTATTTTGTTAGGTTTATCATCTATACTAACAAAATTGCAGATGACCGTTTTTATGTATCTGTTTTTTTATACTTCAACTCGAAATTAATAAACGTATACTAATTACACAATATGACTAAATTAGTATTTATAAAGCATTTATTTTAACAATTACATTTGACAAGTCTTGCCTTCAGGACACATAAAACGAAAAGATCAGCTTTAGGGGGAAAAAGATCAATCGGAATCTGTTAATTACTGCATGTGTGAAGTCAGATCAGTAAAAATTCCCATTTGTTGTCGAGTTATTGACCATACATCTTTAACACGTTATTTTGATCAAGAATTTACAATAAAGCGCTAGGATGTGATACATCCAAAAGGCTGTAGAGAGCATGCGCTTTAAACAAGAAGATGACTATCCTGGGAACACACTCTTACACTGTCAATTAGTTACATAAACATTTGATAGTAACGAACTATAACTATGATGGGAAGGAGCGCACTTCCTACTTTGTTTGCTTTCCTTGTTCTCTAATACAAAAGTATTTACAAGCTGCATTGCTAATATAGGTACAATCGGTTTCTTTTGTTAAACAATACTTCGCCAAACAGCTGCGAATTTAAATTAATATTCCAGCTATTTCTTTAGAATTGCAAGATACACATTATTGTTGCAAACTACATTGTTAACAAACGGACATACAAGACGCCGTAGGGAGCACGCGCTTTAAACAAGAAGATGACTATCCTGGGAACTAAACACTCTCTTAGTCTTACTCTGTTTATTAATTATATAAACATTTGACAGTAACGAACCATAACTCTGATGGGAAGTGGAGTATTTTACTACTTTGTTTGTTTTCCTTGTTCTCTGCTACATCTGTATTTACAAGCTGCATTTCTAATATCGGTATACTCAGTTTCTTTTGTTAAACAAAACATTGCCAAACGGCTACGTTTTTATGCTACTTTTATAATTGCAAGCTACACTTCATTGTTGAAAGCTACCCTGTTAAAAACGGAACACTTGGTTCTTTTATCGGAAAAGTGTCTCACGGAACACCTCCAACATCGTGTTATTAACTGCTACACTATCGTCCCCATGAAAATGCAGTCAATGAGAGGCACCGCTCTCAAGAGCGGCGCCAGTCAGCTTCTATGTACCAAAGAGATCTGATGTATGACGAACTATAGATTAATCCGGATCGGCTTGTTTAAACTGAGTGAAGGTTGATCAAAATGTGCCCTTTGTTGTCGTGTCATTGGCCATACATCTTTCTATATTAATTCGTTATTTTTTTCTAGGTACGATTATATAGCGAAGCCTTAGCGGTTCGGGTCAGCCCCTGGCCGTGCGGTTAGAGTCGATGACTTGTAGCCCTCATCCCCTCACCGCGTGGGTTCGAGCACCGGTAGAAGCTAGAACTTTCATGTGGGGAGGTCTCCCAGCTAACCTGCGGGGCACTGATTGTTATACCCAGTCATTAATTCTGGGGGTCTTCCTCCACCAAAAATTAGTCGCCAGTATGACCATGATCGAGTCGGTGCGATGTAACAAGAACAAAACAAACAGAAGACTTTCGACATAGCCACAACATTCAAACTTAGTCATTCTGAAATCCGAACGTCGTACTGAATTTTGAGTTATCCCGATATCCGGACTAAGGATTTTTCTCGACATCCGGACTTAGTTGTCTTTAATATCATTCTGAATGTCTTGCCAAATGTTGAACCAGCCTGACATTCAGACTTAGCAATTTTGAATGTCGTGCTAATTGACGTGCCAACATTGGAGTCAGCACGACATTCAACCACATAGATTTCGCGGAACCTTTGGAGGAAACATTTATTTATGTTGTTGTTTGATGGAATAAATTCTGGTTCAAACTGTCGACTACCAACTTTAACGTCATTTGTTTTCATGTTGATTGTCGTATTATTAAATTTACTGAATAAATGTACGTTTAACTATATGATGTAAACACCATTCTCTTCATCTACAGTAAATATCAAATTGTGGCAGGTTACCGATTTCAATGCTACATCACAGTTTAAACTGAAGGTCAAGAATATATTTACTGAAAGGTTTGTGTGTGTGTGTGTGTGTGTGTGTGTGTGTGTGTGTGTGTGTGTGCTTGTTTATTGGGTTTGTCGTCCTACCAACCTGTCAAACACAAACACACTAGCTATGCTCGTAGAATAAATGACATCTACATACAATACGCATGCAAGGTGCATGTATGCCATATATCATAATTTAACTGCCATGTCATACAGCAGGTTATATTGACGATTAATATGCCAATACTATTGTTGTCGCAGCTGCTACTGAAGTTATTACCATTTATTAATGCAGACATGTTTTTGCTTGTATTCATATTCATATGACGTCACTGCTTTTGTTTTTTGGGTTTATCGTTTCACAGACAGTATTTCAGTTATCTGGAGACGGTGTCCACTTGAAGCTGATATAATGCTGCTTTCACTGTGTATAGCATGCCATGAACACCTGGCATGATACCACACCTAGTCACATTATCCTGACACGGGACCAACCAGTCGTGGAACTACCCTTATATTTGCTCGAGCGTTAGCAAGGGAACTATACTACTACAAAGTTTAACGACTTTGGTCGACCGGAAAGCCTCCCGGAATTAGTTCCCGCCAGCTCAGGCGTTCGAAGTGAAGGACTAACGATGAAAGAAGTTACAAGTTGGCAGTTCAAACTTTTCGGCCACGGGCGCACCCTACTTCTAGTTTGAACTTCATGCAAAGAAAACATAACTCCGTTTCAGACTTTGAAGCCAATAATCAAAAATACCTTACTTTTTCAGAACACTGCCAGTTTTAACTTACTTCCATTCTACATGTAAAAACCCGACTAACACTTTTTCTTTAAGTGAGCAATTACTTTATTTTCACCATTTAGGATTTTTTTTTCTTGTTATAATTTTAATCCGACTGTACTGCAAGACAGTACACAATGTTGATTTATAAAGAAATCTGTTTGGCCACAACCGAAAGAGTCACTATTACGTTTTGACGCTTTATATGTAAACACCTTTGCCTATGTATGTTGTATCATTAATCCAGACCATGTAAAAAAAATATCGGAAAACTCATCCAACACATGTCCTTCAGACGACAATTGAAACACCTCGGCAATTATATTTTCTCCAAACGTAATACGTACGGGACAGAAGGTGATGAGAATGTGAACAGAGTGTCACGTTTTGCAAGGTCACGTAAACACTGAAATCGGCTGAACTTACCATCATACTATACAAGTCGGTCGACAAGTCGGTCGACAAAAGTAAGGGCGTACCTAAAAATAGGGTTTACATGCGTCTAACCCAGGTCGCATTCAATTGTACTTACACACCGTAATCTGGATTGCAGGTCAACCCACGCATACATATATTCAAGGTGGAATCCGAAATATTGTTGCTGTTGTTTTGTGTGTGTTTTTAAGATACATCGCAGCGACCAGCTATTTGGTGGAGGAAGACCCCAGACACATGTCTGGGTAGAACCACCGGCGCACCGCAAGTCAGCTGGAAGACCTTCCCACATTAAGTCCATTGCCCTGAAAGGGACTCGAACCCACGCGGTGATCGGCTAAGCAAGCACTCAGAGGAGTTACAAATCGGCGACTCTACCACTACGTCACGGGCGCTGGTATCCGAAAGTTTAGGCAAGATTTTTTTTCTCTCAGTCAACTTATTTTTTATTGTCTTTAAAGCTCTAAAAATTGATGATTTTTGATGACTAATATATGTAAAAAGTGAAGCATACCACTTTACTCGTCATTACATTTAATGTTGCAATTAAAGCAACTTGCTAAAAGCTTTTCGTAAGTACAAAGAATTTAAAATCTATCAACTGTGACCAAGTCACTCCAACGAATACGATTGTTGTTATATTGTATGACGAAGATGAGCTGGGTTTTCTTTTGTTACACCGCACCGACACAATTATTGTCACACTGGCGATGTCCAGGTTATTATTTGGTGGTGGAAGGCCCAGACACATGCCTGGGTAAAATCACCGGCGTACTGCAGGTCAGCCGAATCACCGAAAAATAAACGATTCTTAATTAAAATCAAAGTTACTATAAATCTAAGAATTGTTATTTTATTTATTATTAAGATATTTAACCACATATTTGCTACTGCGATATTATTTTGTATATTTGTAATATTTAACTATTGTTATTTTGTAAAGCTACATGAAACAGACGTGTTGTCACCCAACCGTGTTCTAATAATTCAACAAAAGCTCAATGATGATAGTTTATTTATATTAAAACAACAAAAATGGTATACATTATTGTGTCCATTAATTTCGTCAAATGCGAATACATTTATGCATTTATTAACACTTTTTAACTTCTACATACAATGGGTGTATCACATTTCTTTGCATAACTTTCTATGATAAAAGTATAAACATGTTTATCTACAAATCAACGTTTACTAGTATATGTTCATATTTTCTGACATTTACTGGTATGTTTGCAAACAGTACATTTTAATGCAGTTCGTGGGGGATTCAGAGCAAATGAAAACATACCCAATATTAAATCGGCACAGTCACAGTATAGCCTATGTACAGAAGCATAAAACCCCACAATCCGCATTTTGTATTACAAAATTATTTTTTATATTTTTTTTACAAAATAATTAACTTGCGTTGACATATATAATATGAGTCACATTCAACCAGTGATGTCTATTTTAAACAACAATACACAATCAACAAATACTAACATGTTTCTGAATATTGATGCAAATTATAATATAAATGAAACATAAAACATTATTATTATATACAATTAAATATTTAACATATCTTAAAAATGACACTATGGCACATGACAAAAAAGTTATTTGATTTGTTTTAATGTAATTTCTTTTGTTAAGCACCGAAAATATGCAATAAAATCGGCATAAAGAATACATACAAGACAGTAACGACATAATATATGGGAAAATGAATTTCAATCAACGAAACCGTTATGCTTACTAAGGTTTTCCTGGAGCCAAAACTAAGCTCAAGTGGACATTGTTTTGAAATTTGAAGTTTTACAGTAACAAGTTAAATCTCTTCATATACGTTTTCTAGTATTATTTTCAGAACGCAATCATTAAAAGCTGGTATGACAAATTTAAAACAGTGTCTGTCGCGTTATAATGATTGTACCTGGACCACAAACCTTACAGTGTATTTGTCAACATTGTTAGAATGGGGCGATGTCAGTTAGTATGAACAATATATGGTTGAAAGTGAAATAATGAAAAAATCTAGACCAAACGCTATATTGTGGGTCCCCATTTAAAGGTGGCATTAGACAGTTTGGATCAAATATCTTTTATCAAAAAACCAAATAAGGCATTGTTACCTGAAAAGGTCCTGCAAACGGCTGATTGATAATGTAAATATATGCGAAAAGTGAAGCATTTCACCAAATGGTCATTATAAACAGATACTTCCTATCTGAGCCACGCTGCGGAGGTAGCTGTTTTTATACTAAGAAAACCACGTGAACACTTTCTTTAAGTATCACGTTATATGGTCATGCGGGTAATCCACTCTGACGTCGATATCTTTTTTTTAGCGGCGACCACTATCGCGCTTTTTATAAGTTGGAATAATTGCAAATTTAGAGCACTTTTTTTCTTCATTGTTACTGTCTAACAATATAGTTAGTGTTCTACGTTGTTTTTTATTTAGACTACAGTATGAGTTTAAGCAGAACCAGTGCTGCACTTCCGCTAAAGCATTTGTCATATATGGATACATGTATTTGATATAGACAAACTGTGGATACCACATTTAAATTGTATTAACGAGAGGATTTTAATGAGAGGAATACAGAGGATCTGTAGGATGATTATTAAATACTGAAAATATTAAACGAGTTGGATGAAATGATACGAAACAAGGCACTGCCAAGTTTAATATTTTCAGTATCTAATCAACACGAATATTAGATTATATTTATCACATAACCAAAACATCGGCTGTCTTTTGTTTACAATTCATCATCTTTCTATAGTATGAACAGTTGGCCTTGATATGTGTAATTCGGTTTGGGGGAATCAGCACAAAAAATAGTTCCACTCTTTACTCGACAATTTCCATAAAAAGGGAACAGCTTCGTTTATAACATGACTAAAATGTTATTTTCTATTACTTACAATGAAAGTGTCTAACAAAATGCGGACAAAGTGATCAGGAAATGGCATACTTAATGACGTCACACTACGATAATGACGTCACACTACGATAACTAACTAATGCGTTACCAACAATAACGCATGTGTGTTCCCTCACGCTCGCGCGGCAGGTTATGTGATAAACAGTATTTGGGGTGGAAAATAACGAAATCAGTAAGAAAAATCTAACCTAACCGTTTTACATATGGTAGGTTATAACTTAAAATCAACAAAGCCAAAATAAGATGATGCTTATTGTGTATGAAAAATAAACAGCGTACAAAATGTACAAAGAGGTACATTAACACAAAAGGAAGAATGTTGAACCAGTTTGAGTGACTAGATTATAAACAACTTGCATATTACAAATCGTAAATAAAATAGCGTTGTGAAAAATTTAAAACAATAGCAAAACAGTGAAATTCTCCTTAATGTGACTTGAATACAATTGTGTAAAGGTACATGTTAGATATACACATGATCTTCATATTTATGTAAATTACTGCACCATTATCGAACCAATCAGCATATGGATCACTAATGACGTATACACATGACGTATAAGTTCGAATGTAATTATACTTGTGTTTCTTTGAGTTACGACAGCGAAGCAATGTTATAGGGAGGTATCCGACAGTTTGGACCAAAGTCGATTTCCTCAAATAATAAGTCATTTCTATCTGACGAGTTCTTGCAAAATGCTGTTAATTGATGTCCTAGATCTGTGTGAACAGTCACGGGCAAGCATAGATCAGCACTCGTCAATGCAAACAGGTATTTCCTATCTGAGCCACGCTACAGAGATAGTTATTTTTAAACTTAGGAAACCACGTGACAACATACTTTTGAGATCACGTTTATATAACCACCCGTGTAATCCGCTTTAAAATCGATATCTATTTTACGGAGTGACCACTATCGAGCTTTTTAAACAGTTGGAAAGAATACAGAGAGTGATTTATTTCGCTATTAGTTCAGTCTTCTAATTCAGTTTGTGTTCAAACTCGTTTTTATTTAGACTATAAAGTATACATTTATACAGAAAATATGCCCAAATTACCCAAAGTAGTGGTTTGATATCGTTAGATGTATTCTATATTGGCACACTGTCGAATACCACATTTAAAAGCGTTACGATTTGTTTTAATTCTTTGGACCCAAAACAACACAATATTTTATGCATTTTCACATAAAACCTAAAATGTTTAAGGTTGGTTCATCTATATTCAACATGATTTAAAATAGTTCTGAACAAAGGAAATGCAAATTTGGCATTATGTGACCAAATCGCTTAAAAATGGGCAATGAAAAGTATGCTTTAAAATGTATGATAATTTTATGTCTCTATAAATTGATTTAAAAAAGAAGAAGCTTTAAGACAATTACTGTAACCGTCTTATTCAGGAAGGTCACTACTGTATGGCATATTTAGATATACTTGGATGTCTCCATTTATACGTTAATGTGCAAATTTCCAATGTTAAATGAACACTGGTTTTACAAATGCATATTAACACATATTATTTCCTTGTATTGTCGTAGAAAATACTAGTTAGTTATTACTCTCTCTAAACGAGGAATATAAGGAGTTCGCACAAAACAAAAACAATGCCATGGTTCGACATCTGCCTGTCTGCTGCGTGGGTAAATTAAAATTGGATGATTTGAATTTGAAGCCGTCACAAATTGAAGTTTTACAGGCATCGAACTGCAGTGAGCTGTCACCCGAGCTGCCATCTTTATTTTGACGTCTGTCTCAAAAGTAGCCCCATTTAATGAAATGGCCGAGGTTATCCGACTACCTACATACATCCGAGAGATATTTTGTGAATTATCTGAGGTGTTCCGATTGACTGCCTATAAAACGATGTATCGTTATCATGCCTTACGATACTATCCACACTCCGTCTACGACGAGAGATTAACAGATAAAAATATCACATTTATCAACTAAGGCACATATTGGATGTACACAAGAAGACATACATATGTGCATACAGTGTATATAAATAACTGTTATATAAAAATAAGTTTACGTATTTCATGTGCTTACTGTCTATTGCTAAAATTGTGATCAGGCTAGATACTAGTGTAGGTTGTAGTATTACATTATATTATGCCAAAAACATGTAACAACAGCGATAGAATAAATCATATTCATAAAAATATTTATAAAAAAGATAAAAACTTGTATAATTATTTACATACGATTTTTTTAAACTTCTAATTAGCCAAACATGCTATTTCGAGCTTAAAGTTCTAAAAGAAAAACGTAGAAACGGTTCACGTACAATACAACTGGTTATAAAAATGGCGCCGAATCGACTGTTCAACTCATAAATTGCCTAGAATTTGCATAGCGATATCTTCCGACATACGTCGTCTGCCATCCCACTTATAAACCTCCTTATATGGCAGAAAATGGCAATTCTCCAACACACCCAACGGATGACGATTTTGAATGACATCATATTCACGCACATCCAATCCGGCCGCTGCGATTTCTCCACTTCGTAAAGCTTCGTACAATTCCGTAAAATTCGTCAGCGTCCTTTTGCCCGCATCAATCAACACGGCCGTCGACTTCATTTTGCCAAACGTTTCCTTGTTGAAAACCTCAACAATGTGAGTCGGCTTGCAATCTAGTGATTGGCTGTAGTCCGAGCAAATAAATATGACGTCACACGTTGTCACAAATGTCTCTTGATCGGCGAAAGTGGCGTTGACATCTGCTGTCATGACAACAGGTTTTTTACCGGTGTAGATAAGGTGCGAGACGCCTAGCTGCCGTAGTTTCTTAGCAAGCGCCATGCCCAAGGGATCCATACCGTAGATACCTATTATTCGGTTGCTCAGTTCCTGGCAGTACGTGGAATCCGTCTGCAATGCCTTCACGATGTCAGCGGACTGAAGAAACCTGTTCATGTTTGCAGAATCTGCCAAATAGATAAACACTCTCTTAGACTGTTGGTTTATTGCATTTACTTTTGTTATAGACTTAGAATATTTAGGTCACAAGATTCAATATAGGACAAGGCTTAAGGCAAAGCAACTTGAAAATGAACACACCTGATATGTTGTATAACTACATGCAGACGTGTATGCCATTAATTTAAAAACATACTCCATCATGTTTTTAACATATGGATATTTTTTTCTTTTAAAATTGGTATTTAAGGTTTCCCCTTATTAGAAAAAAAGAAGAAAACTCCAAATTATGTTATATCCTCTTTCGGAAAAATGTTTTGCTAATGAGTATCGTCTGGAAACAAATTATGAGACAAACCAATCAAACTTCATTCTTGATTGGTTTGCCTAAATCCATTCCAAGCCTAAATCCATTCCAAATATGTAATTAATTATTTACAAACCCAGTACTGTAACACTTTTTTTATTCCATGTTTCTGATTTCATTGCTTTATTTAAAATCAACAAGCTCTTTATAGCCACGATTTATTTCAGAGTTGACCAAAATGTTCTTTAAATTATTTTGCTTGTTTTTTATAATTCCACTACATGGTTTTGATCTTTTTAGACTTTAAATATACCAGGTAATAAATTTGCAATTAAATTTAGCACAAATTATACAATAAAAATTCACTTAGAAAATAAAAATAAAAATTTCCTACTAAATCTGGTAGAATGATGCAGAAATAATTGTCAAAGTGAAAATGTTGGAAGAAAAAAGAAGTTGAGCACGCGTGTCCATACAGGGATTTGAACCCTCAACTCCCAGTTTGGAAGAATTTTAACCCTAATATATATAATCTTCGTTTTGTTGTTTAAATACATCATTGCGATCAGTTTTGATCACAACAGCGTCTGGGTAGAACCACCGATGCAAGTCAGCTGAAAGACCTTCTCACATTAAGTCCTTTGCCCTGAATGGGGCTCAAGGTGCGGTGAGAGGCTTATAATAGTCACTAGGAGTTACAAATCGGCGGCTCTACCACTATGCTAGGGGCGCCCGCTATATAATATTCAACTTGTGGCGGGGCATTACATTTTGCTTTACCTTTCAGTCGATAAAGAATTTCATTATCATCATCATCATCAACAACAACATCATCATTAAACTCACCTCCGATCCAATTTCTGGTTGCCATGAGCAACGATCCCAAAGCGAGGTCGGCCACTATGGACGTGCTGACTGATCGCAGAGTAAGTACCCGGATGTTACGTCGCTCGCATTCTTCAATGTCAATGTGTCGGGAATCCTCGGACATTGTCGCTACTATACGTAACAATGGGCCTAGAAATGAACAGAAACAATGTAATTACATTTTGAAATTTTCGAACTGGACGTTAGTGGCGCTGCTGAGCGGTGCCTCTTATGGAATGCATTTTTTATGGAGACGAGAGTGTAGCAGTTAATAACACGTTCTTACATTTATTCTGTGAGGCCCTTTTAAGAGAAAAACCGAATGTTCCGTTTTTAATAGTGTAGCTTGTAACAAGAAAGTGTAGCTTGCAATTATAAAAGGTAGCAGTCATTAACAGGAGTTTGCAGGCGTCTGGCGAGGTCTTGTTTTATTAAAAGCGTTTATTTCCCAGAAAAGTCATCTTATTAAAAGTGTACCTAGATTGACGGATATTGTTAAACTTATATGAACATTTATAGTTAGTAGATTTGACTAGCCTAATAATTTTCGTCGGTCTCCGTCGATTTACCTGTGTAAGTGCTATTTGAAATGTGTATACAGCGCACCTTTACGGAAGGTAACGGACATATCTGACTTGTTTTGCATAAACAAACAAGATGGCTATCGATTCCCCTCCACTCCACTCAACTCAACTTTATTGAACTCGTTACCGATTTGAGCGGTCAATGAGCAATTTAGCATACAATACAAATATTAGACAATAACACATTCCAGTGCAAAAAAATCATGTACAAAAATACGGGAAATCAATGAAATAACATCTATGACGTAAGGTGTAAAAAAGCGTCTCGAGATCCTAGTTGAATTTAACATATTTGTTAACATGTAAACCCTGTTTGTTGACATTTGTTGCATCTTTTGTGTACATCATGTGACGTCACACTACAATTTTCGGCGGAAATTTACGGAAATTACCGATACGCATCGTTAGAAAAAAATTTGCAAACACTACGAGTTTGAACACCCTGTGCAATGTAATTTAAACGAATATCTGGGTTAAATTTTCTTAAAAAGCTTCTTTGATATCTAAATAATGTTATAGAGTAGAAAATAACGGTAAACCCAGGTACACTTTAAAGCGCATGCTCCTTTTCGCGCCTTGGATGTCTCACACAGGTGCTCTTTTTTCATGTAGTGAGTTATATCGTCAATCGGACCACCTCGGATAATTCACGAATCATCTCTCGGATGTATGTAGGTAGTCGGATCACCTCGGTCATTTCCCTAAATAGGACTGCTTTTGTGACAGACGTCAAAACGAAGATGGCAGCTCGGATGACAGCTCACTACAGTATGAAGCCTGTAAAACTTCAATTTGTGGAGGCTTCAATTTTAAATCGTCCAGATTTAATTTACCCGCCGCAGCAGACATGCAGCTGTCAAACGATGCCATTGTTCATGTTTTGTGCGAACTACAGTTTAGGCATATTTTTCTTCTGACTTCCGGTGAACAAATAGATCGTGATTTCAGTAAGTATCTTTGCACCAGATACATCCGAGGGATGATTGTCCCGGGGACGGAATTACCCGAGGAGTTCCGATTGGTTATATCGTATTTAGCAATCTTAAGTGTTCTCTGAGGGAACGTTATATTTGTCTTCCACCTTCGCAGAGTCATCGTTCTAAGCCCTCATATCTACCCCTGCGACACGTACACGGATATATCGAAGGGGATATCGGCCAATATTAAATTTCTAATTTGCAAATTGCAATACTGCACAATTATGCTTAAATTGGCTATTTGTTTGCACAAACACGTTCGTTTTTATATGTATCTTATTCACATTTCTCTTATACAATTTGGAAATTACAAATCTCAAGTCACAAAGATTATGTTCGCTTACAACTTACAAGTTACAAATCTCAACGTCACAATTCTCAAGTCACAAATCACTAATGTACAAGTTAAGAATTGACATCATTCAGACGCTAGGTGGCGTTACCACATAAATTTAGACGTCACTAAGCTAAAAATAGAACGAAATATCATAAGTTAAAAATAGAACGGAATTATAAATGATTCTTCATGGGAGATACAATAGAAAACAGCCAACGTTATTTGGCGTCAAATTGAACGCGTTATCTTTTACCAAAAGTATGTATTAATGTATATATTAAAATTCTGCAAGTAATTTTATCATATAAGTCTTTGTTTTCTTAAAACTATATTCAATCCAATTTAATATACATATCGGACGTTACCAGAAGAACATATTCTCTCATTCACATTCGGATTTGTTTACAATGCATTGGAATTGAGCTACATCAACAGGAGTTCGTGATAAAGTGAGAATGCTTTCCCCAGAGGCAGGTGCCCATGAAGCTCAGTTGCTAGAACACCTACCTCAAGAGCAGGAGGTCCTGGATTCGACCCCCGCCCTCGGTAATGGGATTTTTCTAGACTTAGTGGTGCCAGAAATAATTAATTAGAACACCCTGTGCAGCAGGAATGTGCTATGTACTGGTGGTTCTGTCCAAGTGATACCTGGCTCAAAATAAGAAAGGTTAAAAGCTCTCTGCCCACGTAGGCCAGGTGGTAGAGCACCTGATGACGGAGGAGGTCTTTGGCTCGATACTCAATACTGTGTACCGTTAAAGGAATTTTGCCAGCTCGGATCACTTCGGTTAAATCAGGATATATGCAGTTAAATGAAAGAGGGTGGGGCCATAGAGGCTTAAAGGTTTGGGGGGGGGGGGGGGGGGGGGATGTGTGTAGGGGCTGTCAGACCTGAGAGATAAAATATACGAACAACATTTGAACCGATTCATACAGTTTGAGGAAAAGGTAGAGGAGACGTGTAAATATTGACCAACTTTTATTGGTGCATGTCTAAAGTACATGTCACGAATGATTATAAATGCATGTATTACGCATTTTTCCTAATGTGCCACTAACACTGAATTATCACTTGATCTTCTATAATCACAAACATAGACCTTAATATACGTAGTCATATCATGATTAGCAGTTAAGTACAGAACAATATCCCTTAAATTGTATAGCACAAATAAATAATACATGTGTCTGATTCTGTCGGTAAGAAACTCACAAATTGAAGGTACACACGAACGCGGACAAGTTCAAGCGAAACATTCTATTTGTACATTGACATTCCCGTGTTAGAGGCGCCCCCTTGCGTCCTAATGTTAATCCGGTATTATGTGGTGTACATTTCACATGAGAGATTTGCGCCTCCAGATTAGTAACTTGTAAATTAAATTCTAGAAATGTAAAATGCAATCGTGAATTTCGCCCCGCGATTTGTAACTTGTAAATTGTATATGCGGGAAATGTGAAATTGTTCTTATGTAAATGTTGAGATGTGAACATTTTCATGTGATTTATAGAAGTTGTAAGTTATAAAAGGATTTAATTAAATAGCGTTATTTAGCATGCGTTGTGTTGCAATTTACAAATTGACATTTAAAGTGGCAAATCCGAGTATTGAAAGTTAGAAATAGTAATTAGAATATTGGCGGATATCCACTTTCATACGGAAATGAATTGTTATTCTTGACGTAATAAAGACACCGAGGTTATTATGTTTTTGGATGCGCATGTAAATTGTATATTTGTTCTAAACATTAAATATATTTTGATTTAGATGTGAATTACATGAAAGCTTTAGATGAAGGAGTATACTTATGATTAGTAATTGTGTTAACACATTTCTAACAGGAAAGACAATTCGCCTCACTTACATAAAACACATCCTACTCTAATGGTGTTTCCAGCAAATAAAGGGCTCTGACATTTACTTCTACTTCACATATGAACTTCTATCTCGTTCTGATACCTAAAAGTAGACCTCATGTATCAATGCCTCAGAGATATTTATCTGAGTGAAGTGTCCCGTATGTGGGGTAAAAAAAAAAAGATCCCACAACACCGGGACAGTGTCTATCTACTGCATAGCTACACACAGGCAAGAGGTCAGTGCCCTGTCTTTACATGTAGGTGTCTCCTGAGTTATCTTCCTTGAGTTATCTTAAGCCCTCCTTTTTGTTACGCCAGATACAAGCATTGAGCTCAAGTTAAAAAAGACAAATGTTTAAAACGCTATGGACGCTGGACCGTGTCGATCAAGTGTGAATTTCATGTTTTAGCTACATATATTTTTTTATTCAAGTACAAAGAATATAAAAGATTACATTTGTCAACACTGGTACCCTTTTGCGCATGGGCGCATGGTTTCTTTCAAAATATACTTGAGTCTTTTAAGGAAAGTGAAAAGCGATGTAACGGTTTACAACATTATTAGTTATTCCTTTTTTTTTTCGTTTATAAATGATGGGTTTGTAACTATGCTTCATTCCTTTGTCTATCGTAGGTTATGCGTATTTAGAAGTCGCCCTACATTTGTAGCCAATCAGAAGCCACGAAATTCTCGGCGATTTATTTCAATAGAACTCCTTTCTTTTTTCTTTTTTACAATGAACAAAGTAGATCGATCAACTTTACTAAATGGTTTTATTTTCAACTGCACATATGCAAAGAAACCACGCATTCTGGCTTTACCCTCCCCTTGTGACGACAAATTTGACCACGCCAAGACGATTGACAGTTTGATTGACCGTTTTCTGGTGCGGATTAAATGTCATTTTGGTAGAACAGGTAGAAGTGAGGCGGGGACTTAAGACTAATTAAGACTTAATAGATCCTATCCTATACTTAGTTACTGTAAAATAATTAATTTTCCTACCTTTGCAATGGATGAGATCGCTGATTTTGTATTTTGTAAAATAGGCATAAAATGGAATCTGTTTAAATTGTATATCAATGAGTAAATACGTTATTACACTGTATGAAATAAAATATAAATAATATTAAGATTAACTATATACATGAAAAAACTTTGAAAATACATACTCAAACGAGATATGACGGATATTTCTTTTCAAAAGAGGGAAGCTCAATCAACACTGCATACTGATTTACTTCTCTTGCGCTAACACACGCCATTAGTATATATGTCAGACAATTTTCAACAGTATCTCATTTTTGGGCGTTAAACCTCGTTAATCAACACTTAAAATGTTCGTTGTTTTCAAATCTTTAAATAAGAACGATCGGGATTCCTGCTAAAAATAGACATCGACGTCTCAGCGGATGACGTGGATGTGATTAAACGTAAGTTGTCACGTGGTTGTTTTAGTTTAAAAATAGCTGACTGTGCAGCGTGGTTCAAATAGGAAATACGTGTTTGTAAGGACGATCGTGGTTTTAAAGTTCAATTTTTTAGACATAAATGACATAAATAAACAGCATTTTGCGAGATCTGTTCAGATAACAGCGCTTTACTAAGATGTTTAATGAAAATAGTTTTGGTCCAAAATACCGGATGCCGCCTTTAAACTGTGATTACTTTGAATAACGTCCCTTATAAACGAATTGCGGTCATGCACGAATACAGGCTGTTGTATTCTCGTGGGTTTTGTCTGCCCTGGTCTCACTTTTACAATCTCTTGTACACAAACAATGTTTACTTAGTTTAACATTATAAACATTCAAACGATATCTTGTAGTTTGAGTCAACCCCAAAGAACCACGAACACACATGTACACAATTATGTCACAACCACTTTTGAACATGAGACAATAGGAGCTTGTAATTCAGCATGACTGCATGCTCGCGAAGAGACACAAAACAAATCGATGCATACCGCTAAATGCGTGTCGCTGTCCACACATGTTCATGCCCTGTCGGTTACCACTATTAATATGAAAGATATCAATATTTTCAGACACTGAAAACCGACCCTTCCAAAATTTTAATGTGATGTTTTTGTTCTTCTGGCTTTTAACCGTGATACTGCCTATAGTTTTACATCTATGCAAAAAACCCTACTTTTTGTCGCGTTGGAGACAGTCAGGCGCAAATTGTTAGGTCGGCGACTTGATATGTAAAGCTGTATGTAACCTTTTATTCACTGTTTCTCTGCTAATAGAACACAAAAATATCGCCCAGCTTATAAATAGCATACGATAAGATCTGCCAAGGTCGCTGTGACCTTCATGCACCGCATCTCACTGGTCTCCTCTGAGTATGACTTTTTTACCATTTCATTTAAAAGCACGTTTCAATTAAAATCATAAATATTCTATTTGCAGACAATGAAAAGATCAATTTTATTCCCGTCTCACCTGTTAAAGGTGGGTCCGGCTGTTTGCCTGTATTACAATACTAAATGCATAATAAACATTTATGTCCGGGTGGGTATTTTGGGGTGGTTTCTGGCCTTCACCCATACTTTGCCTTCGGCTTACATTTTATCTCTACTTCAGTACTTCAGATATATCATAATCCATTTTTTTCTTTCTATATAGGTTGTATCATACAGTTTGCCTATATCAAATGCATGTAACAATATTTTGCCACTATCTGAGAGATTGTTTGTCTGTTTGTTTGGTTTATCGTCCCACCAGCAGTATTTCAGCTATCTGGAGACGGCGTCCACTTGAGGCAGATATAGTGCTGCCTTCACTGTGTACACCAAGCCGTGAACACCTGGCATGATACCACACACAATCACATTATCCTGGTACTGGGCCAACCAGTTGTGGAACTACCCTTATATTTGCTTGAGTGTTAGTAAGGGAGCTGTACCACTACCATTTTAACGACTTTGATATGTCGCGGCCCGGGATGTAACCTGGTCCGACGCTCTACCGATTGTGTTACCAGATCCGGTTTGAAGGAAATGTGGGCGTAATTTCTGCATAAATTCATACTTCATTTAACAAAAAAAGATCACAAACACTACCTCAAGTGTTAGACAGAATTATGTATGAAGTGTAAAAAAATCGCTCTTCATGTTCATTTTGTCCAAATCCATAAATAAACCCGACAGGAGTTCTGCTATAAATAAGATATTGGCATCGGAACGAATTACAAACTGTATCCGGATGATTAAGAACGTGATCTTAAAAGTAAGAGGTCACATGACTTTCTTAGTTTAAAAATAGATAATTTTGCAGCGTGGCTCGGATAGGAAATAGCTGTTTGCAATGACAAGTTTGGATTTATGCTTCACTGTTCGCGCAGATCTAGGGCATCAATGAACAGCAGTTTGCAGGACACTTCTAAAGGAGGTATCCGACAGTTTGCCTATACCAAATACATATAACAATATCGAACCACTGCTTTGGGGAGTTTGGGTATAATTTTTATAAGAACATATACATTTGTCTAAATAAGTATGATTTTGAACACAAACTTATTTGTTAAAACAAACAAACAAAAACAAAACGTTCTGAATGTGTATTAATTTTCCAGCTGTTCAAAAATATCTCACAAAATGCTGTTTATTGATGTCCTACACCTGTCTGAAAAGTGAACCATAAACGCCACAATTGTCATTACAAACATGTATTTCCTATCTGAGCCACGCTGCACAGTTAGCTATTTTCAATCTAACAAAACCACACGTGACCACTTATGTTTCAGATCATTCACGTCGATGTCTATTTTTAGCAGGAATCCCAAGCGTGATTATGTATAGATTTGAAAAGAATGAACATTTAAGTTTTGATAAACGAGTTTTACTTCCCTAAAATTGAGATACTGTTGAAAATCATTAAAGCTAAGACTAAAATATGTTTGTTTTTTGTTGTTGTTTTTTTCTGCGGAAATTATGAACAAACAAGCCAATATCACGAGGTTTGATACTGTTACATATATTAGATATAGGCAAACTGTCGGATACCACCTTTGAGTTCTCGTCGTTTCTACTCTATTACTACACCATTTCTGTACGACTGTTTTCATCGATACTGCAAACAAAATACAACAATTTTATTGAACGATACTGTTATTGAACGATCTGCATATCCATGTTGACTGTTTACATTAAAAACAGGTCTGTTTGATAACAAAGGACAAAGCATTATGTTATGCAGCCGACCTTTTTGTTTTACCATTCACCTAAATTGCGGACAACGCTAGCAGGAAAAACCTACGCAGTGGGCGATGTTTGCAACAGCTGTGTGTACAACATAGGTACCGGTAGGTTAAACACGTCCGGGCCGCGGTCCCCTGGGATCTGAACCTGATTGTCGAGAGTCATTAACCGACTTCCTCACTGACAGTAGATGGAGCCGGTCTTGACAAGTTATATAACCTTAACCAACTGGATCAAGACTTACCTTTCTAACTAACTTACAATGTTTGTTAATATTTTTTTACCTATCCAATCTTAGTTGACTGTTACTTAATTTTTACTAGTTAAGAATGTATGTTAATCGTCTTGATGCGTTGGGGGTGTGCGGATGGGATGGGGTGGGGAGGTAACTTCATATTACTTTAGCAATTGATGCTAATGTACTTCGGCAAGGTTTCCAGTTAAAGCATCGAGAATGACGCTTCACTGTTATAGCATAGAGAGAACTGCCATGGCATGCACCAAGGCAAAGGATCCTGTTACCTGGGAAAACCAGTCTTGGACTTACTTTTACAAACATAGCAAAATACGTGGACGTCACTATGACTATAATTGTGACTCTACTGACTCTACGGTCTTCTGTCTCCGTGAATAGTAAAAAGCTAATGCTAAACGAGGCAACTAACGTAATTTTCAGGGCCACAAGACACTCGCCCGAAGAGCTATTTTTTCTTCTTGAAAATAGTTTGCATAAGCTTCCTCCTTCGCAGCGACCAATTATGATCGTTATAGAGACGCCCATCTGTTTTTGGTGGAGGAAGATCCCAGACAAATGGCTGGGTAAAACAACTGGTGCAGCGCAGGTCAGTTAGAGAAAGCAGAAAGCCTAGGCTACTCTGTCAAAAAGTTAAAGAGCAATGCCCGTATGCTTAAGGTAAACAGGCTTATTTATAAGCTTTTTTATTATTATTTTTACAAAAAATGGTTTGTATTAAACAACAACAACAACAAACAAACAAACAACATTTAACTAAGTTACTGATAAAGCCTAACGCATATTTCACTATTCAAAACTCAACTAATTTTATTATTAGATACTTAATTTGACTTAACTCGCATCTGTATCGCTCAAAACAAACAGGTCGTCAGTGCACGTTTCTTTCTTCTATTGTTGCATGTCTTCTATTAGTGCATGTCTTCTATTGGTGCATGGGTTCCGCCACCCCCTCTCTCGAAAATCCCCTTTGTGACCAACTTATTTTAGTGAATAAAGGTGAACAAGTGTAATCATTTTTTTTGTACCAAACTGTATACCGATTGATTGTTCTATAGCTTCCTCATTCAGGCCAGGTAAGAACAGCCACAATGACTCACATGTTCTTATTTTTGACGCAGGCAGCCAGAAAAGGAACAAAGGCGTGCGGGAAATAGATCGGTTTGCCAAATCAAATACAAGCGCAACCACCCCAGATTGTGGCTGAATTATTATGAAGAAAGTTCGATATGAAGTTCGATATGCCAATATCTCTATCGTTGTTTGTTTATCATGTGAGTATTGTCACGTTCCTTCCTCATGTACATTTAAAAATGCGATCAAGTAAACACATTTATTTTCATCAAAATTTCATCATCATCATCATCACCATCAGCATGATGTCCTGAATCAACATTATCATAATCAGCTTCATCATCGTCATCAGCTGCAGCAGAAATAGTCGCACCACCACCACCATAACTACAAACATCGTCACCATTACCATAACAGCCACTACCGCCACTAACATCTACAACAACAACAACGGCGAATGCGACAACACAACAGCCCAATCATCAATTAACAACACAAACGTTATCAACTCACCTGCAGCATTCAGCACTTCCACATCGACTTGGTCTGTAGGCATACACAGCAAGACGTTGACGTTAATGACGTTACGTAGAAGTTCCGTTCGTGGTGCCGGGTCAGGACTGTCCCACAACGAAACGTTACATGAACGTAACAACGTATCCAGGCCTTTCTGCGGAATCTGCCGCGTGATGTAAACGTTGGGCCGATCCATGCTTCCGGCTTTGATTGACGTCAAGTTTCCTTTTATCTCCGAGAGATCTAGAGCAATGCTGACTTGTAGTTCAGCCTCTTACTTCTCGAAGTTATTGCAATTAAACATCCAACTCAAACACAAGCAATGCACCATGAAACCGGAGTCGATATTTATTTCCTTTACACTTGACGTATATTTGTGCAATATGAGTTTAAACTAAACCACACAATGACGAGTTCTATAAATGCTAACTGAGCCATAGAAACACAGCTTGTACAGTTTTCTCCCTGAAAACAACAACAACACAAACAAAAGCGCAAACAAACCAGTTCTTGTAGATCTATGTCCGTTTCCGCGTAACAGATTAGGAGGCAAGTGCTCCGCAAAAAAAACACAACTGTTTAATGTATCCAAATATATCGTGTACACTGCCTTCTGCTACAGTTTTGTCATCTTTCATTGCTTTGAAGTAAACTTGTTTATACTACTTTAGCCATGCATGCGACTAGATCTACCTTGTCTAAAAATAGATCTCCAGCCCGGCCGTGTATAATATAGATCCTTCACGAAATATTGAGCACACAAAATCGTTACTTCTTTTTTTACACGCATGCTATTTCGATTAAATCACCCAACTTTGTGTAGAAGTATATGCACAGAAATCAAGTTGAAATATACTTTAAAGCGCAAAGTGTTTCTGAAAAACTAAGACGGTTGAAATCGAACAAGAACGCGATGAATGTATGTTTGTGTTGCCTTTTCCGAGGGGCGTTATACAAGATTACGTTAACGGTTAAAGTTAAATACGAATATATATGTTGACTGACGCAATACATAGACTGACGCAATACATTTATTTTTGGCATAGTTATTCGTGCTTTACCAGTGCCCTTGTACGTGGTATTGCATGGGTGTAAATATTTTGCTCCTCTATTAGCAGTATATGTAATGTTTTACTTGCCACAATTTGTTTTGTAATGATAAGAACAATTATTCCCCTTAACAGACATCCATTAATTATATATATGGAATTGTCTTCAAATTAAAAAATCTAGACCTTGATTATTTTAAAAGCTCTGCTTTACGGCATCTAAAGGTTTACGAGAGGGCGTTCGTGTTCGAGCGCTAAGAGTCGCCGACTTTCTACGTTCGGGTTGGAGACCCCAGTTGAAGCTAAGGATGTCTCCAAGCCGCCCAAGCGCAGATTGCCGGCTGTTTTACATTTTTAAGCCTTCATGTATAACATTATTACTATGTCACCTAAATATGTTTAAACCTGAATATATACATAGAATTATAATTCTTGTTCTCATGCTCCGTCCATATACAATTTTTAAGTCTTCGTGTTTAACCTTATTAGGCCTACTATGTCACCTAAATGTTGAGGTTATACATGAAGACTTAATAATTGTATATGGACTGAGCATGACATGCCTTTTCGGAGTTTGGTATATGTTGCAATGCTCATAGGACTTTGTCATATATTCTTATGAAGAATGATAATTCTATATATATTCAGGTTTTAACATATTAAGGTGAAAGTAATTTTAAGGACGGAACATCAGAAGACGATTTCAATTCTATATTACCGGGCAATATTCATTTTTAAGAAAAATTACTTGCATAAATAAATAGTTTTTTTTATGACATACAACCAACTGTACGACCTAACTCATCCAAACATAGTTACTGTTCTGAAGGTAACGTGATAAGTGTATTTTCCTTTTGATGGCAGTTCAAAAAGGCGATGTAATAACGTTAGTGCGTTTGTAACATGTAGTGGCCATGCGTTGACTGACGCAATACGCTCTGTTCGGCAGCGTTGTTCGTGCTCTCAGCTGCATTGGGAGTGATATTGCACTAATCAGGAGGTACAACGATCTGCTATGTTCGATTGTTTACATGTACCCGAAACAAGTTATTTCGCCAATAAGTCCTGTAAACAGATCACAATAAATTATTAATGGTATCCGACAGTTTTTTTTTTTTTTTTTTTTTTTTTTTTTTTTTTTTTGTTTTTTTTTTTTTGTTTTTTTTTTTTGTCAACCAATAAAATACTCTACGTTTTCGAAGAAAGGATCCGCGAAACACTGTTCACTTATGCTTAAGAACTGTGTGGAAAGAATAGCACCCCATCTCAAGCAGTATATAAATAATGAACTTCCAGTTTAATATTAATTATAAAATTAACATTTTAAGCATGCCTGGAAACAATGGACGCGTCTAGTCTCCTTATATTATAATTGTTTGATCTGTGCAGGCACTACTTCTTCCCAGGCATGAATAACTGACCGCGAGTAGCCAAGGTCATGAACAGAAACAGAACAGAACAGAACAGAAATGTTATTGAAGATTTGTACATATAGTAGTGTACATCATCTTTACAACATATATACATATAGATAATAAACGTGTCACGTGAATCAAAAACAAACGAAGAATTTTGCTTTATCAAAAGTTCAAACAGTTATTGATCAAAATGTATATAATACAATGTAATACTAAAAAAGCTTAAAAGGTTTATGATTGGGAAATCTGTTGTAGCGAATGGCTCTAAAGCATTTAAATCTGTGTAGAGATCAATAATTATACATATAGTCCCTGTCAAACATAACTGTCAATGAAGATTTAATCCAATACAAATGCATCTTTCTGATTGTCTTAAACATATATTTAATACATATCCAAAGTCATGAAGGGTCAATCCTGTGTGCTTCCGAAATCCAGCTTTCTCATAACTCTGGACCCAATCGTAACTCCCCGGGTAATTCCGTTCTTTGGACACTCATCCCTCGGATGCATCTGGTGCAATGATACGTGCTCAAATCACAATCGTTTTGTTCGCCGGAAGTCGGAAGAATATCCCTAAAATGTAGTTCGCACAAAATATAAACAATGCTTGGTAAATTAAACCTGGATGATTTAAATTTGAAGCAGCCAGAAAGTGAAGTTTTACAGGCATCGTACTATAGTGAGCTGTCATCTGAGCTGCCATCTTTGTTTTGACGTCTGTCACAGAAGAAATCCTATTTAGGGAAATGGCCGAGGTAATCCGACTACCTGCATACATCCGAGAGATGATTCGTGAATTATCCGAGGTGTTCCGATTGCTCTGGACCATGTCGCAACCTACCCCGCCCCAAAATCTGTAATTTCTAAATCTGCCTACCCAGCAGTCATTATCAAACTATCAGATGCCACCTCTAAAGTCAGTAGGAACACCTCGGATAATTCACGAATCATCGGATGATTGTCCCGAGGACGGAATTACACGAGGAGTTCCGATTGCTCTAAAGTATGCTCTAGGTACGTCATCACATGTTCTATTAAGTGTCCTTGATAAATCTGCGGGATTTTGTTTGGGTCACAGGTCTACTTTACCGCATCTGGAGGTTAAAGACGTAGTGCTCGTCGTCGGGCAGTTACAGCAGCCGACATTACCTCTCCGTTCGAATTTAACGCCCGGGTGGGGCGGAAACTAAGCTTAGATGTCGTAAACTGAGCTGTGTCTCTTAAACTTCCAAAATGTTACAAGTTTGAATATAACTGCAGTTGTGCTTCAGTGTTTCAATTTATCCTTATAATCGCAATGTACAGTTAATTTGAACAAAGAAACATATAGAGTGGTTATACTCAATAACATTTTCCGCTTACAACAACAACAGCAACAACAACAATAATAATAATACTATTAATAATAATATTAATAATAATAAAAAGCCATGGGTCATTATAATTCAATATAATCCCTGTTAAGACTTAAACCTTCGCGATAAGGGGACTGAGCAGTTACAATACAGAACAGAATAGAACTTTCGGAGTAAGAGTCGATGGAAGCCACGGGCACCTCATCTTGTTTGCTTAGATGACGTTTGAATCGCCACGTCAGAGGTCACGTGCCTTCAAGAACACGTGCAATCTATGGCACCGAAAACAAAATGTACAAACTTTTTAAGGAAAAATGAACATGAACGAGATCGGTATATTTTGAAATGTAGTTTTCAAAATTTTCGTACTTTTTTTATTCCATCGATTAAGTATTGGAAATGTTTAGATTTAAATAAATTTAAAGCTTTTATTCTATAACAGATAAATCTTGTGGATAAGTTTTAAAGATTGCATCCGACAGTTTGCCTATATCAAATCCATGTAACAACACCTTAACATTGCTTTGGGGAATGAGGACATAATTTCTGTATAAACTCATACTTTAGTACAAATAAACACGGTTTTGAACACTGCATACATTGTTAAACAGTACAAATCGCGATAAAACACTCTAAAAGTTCAATTATTCAAAATCTATAATTAAGCACAATAGTGATCTATGCTAAATGAGATACCGACAACAGAGCGGATTACCCGGATGACGATATAGCGTAATCTCAAAAATGAGTTGTCACGTGGTTTTCCTAGTTAAAAAAAAGCTATCTTTGCAGCGTGGCTCAGATAGGTAATTCCTGCTTGTTATGAGTAATGTGGATTTATGTTTCACTGTTCGCACTGATTTAGGGCATCAATGAACAGGATTTTACCTTTTCATGTAACAATGACTTATTTGGTTATTTGAGAAAAAAAAACAAACACGTATGGTCCAAACTGTTGGATACCATCTTTACATAGATACTGATTTCTATGTGCTCAAGCATGGTCTACTCATTGCATGTAAAGGAACCGGTTTAAGGTGAAAAAGGGAGGCAGTTAAGCGTTTTACTACAGTGACAGTCATAGTTATCTCCCTTTTAAAACGACCATTTTATCCTCTTGCACCATGCTTCACTACTAAATAAGAAAAGATTATGTATATATGAAATCAACGGCGTCGCAAAAGGCACGTCTTCTTGAAGAAACCAAACCCACAAAACAAACAGGAATTTATGGTTTGTGTAATTATAAAAACAACAATAACGCATTTTATGCTTCACAATATCAAGTTTTATATTGATTTTCTAAAACTATTTGTGATTTAGTTGCAAAAGATGCACACTTGACCACATTTCTCAAAATAAAATTGTAACAACGATATCTGATAACGCATATAAACGAACCATTTAGCCAACTGATAATGCATACAAACGAACCATTTAGCCAACTGGTCAATTTTTCTCATCAACTGTTTTTTTAATGATCTTTCCATAGAAAAAAAAATGCAAAACTTTGGACAAACATTTAAGATCAACTGAACAGAGCTACTTGGTCATCACAGTTGATTATTTTTATTTTTTTTAGTAAAAAAGGCAAAAGTTTGTTGAACCACGATTATCTCGATTACTTGATCTCAGATTAACACGCCGTCCTTCAAACAATTATTTTTAGGTTGAGAGAATCAAAAACGTCGATACGATTTTGATTTTTGTATTACTTCGCATTAGTACTATAAGTCAGTAACAAACAGTTCGCTGATTAACGCAATAATACAATTACATATCAGGTGTAATATCAGCACTTGAAGCTAAATAACTTCCCCCAAACTGCCCATGCCCCAACTACGTTGTGTACATAATCAATCAATCATAAACTTCGGTGATAAACACGATAGTAAAGCAAGGCACTCATATTTTCCCTATGTATTATACATGTTTTTTTTAAACAAAACAAATATATATATATATATGAACAAAAATACAAAATGACCAAGAAGCTTTAGTATTTTAAATGTGCGGGGCGCCCGTGGCCGACCGGTAAGAGTCGCTGACTTTAAACTCCTCAGCCCCTCACCGCGTGGGTTCGAGTCATGGTCGGGGTGACAACTTTCATGTGGGGATGTTTTCCAGCTAACCTTCGGTGGGCCGGTGGTTCTACCCAGACGCAAATCTGGGATCTTTCTCCACCAATAATTAGCTGGACGTACCCAATATGACCAAAATTGTGTCGGTGTGATGTAACAAACATACAAAACAAACAACTATTTTTAGAAGTAGCTTTTATTGTGACTTCTAGTTAGGGAACATTTACTTTTTGTAGGTTTAAGGCCTTTTATTTCTCGATATCTTTTATTTCCTGTTAATTTTCTCTTCGAATAGAGATACACATTGGCAGGCGCGTTTCTGCCATTACGCACTTTACGCACGTGCGTAACCTCCGAAAAATCGAAAATCTTAAATTACCAAAATTGGAAAAACACAAAAGAAAGTCGATGCCTACCCCAGGTTAGGAATGATACATTTTATTTCCGTAGTTTCTATGTTATTAAATCTTATTACCCCACCAATCAAGTTGAAAAGTTTTAATAAGATTAAACTTATACACATAAGGATTTTAGTCGTTTATATATGGCATTAAGTTCCGCGCGTGTCGCATTTTACCTGTTAATCATTAGAAAATAGATTCAAAAGTATAACTACAAAGGTTATTTCCCTTGTAATTGTGCGTAACTTCAAAAACATCCCAGATACGCGCCTACACATTGGTGCAAAAGGCAATAGGTTTTTAAGCAATTAGATAATCTCTATGACTTCTATCGGTTTCTTTCACGCTTACTTGTAAGGAATAGGGATTGGATGGGATGGGATGGGATTTGCTGGCATTTTTGCCGAAACGTTGCTTGACATTTCTATCATTATAGCACAGGGGCACTTGTGAGGTGCCCAAGGACTGAACCCGGCCGGTCCATTATACTGACACCGATGAGTCAGGCGTAATGCTGTCCCCTTAGCCCCTAGCGTTAGGAGGGAAGCCACTACTACCAACTTTAAAGTTTTTGGTTTGACCCCTCCCGATCCACAAGACGACGCTCTACCATCTAAGCTATTGTGGCCAGTGGTGAAGAAGTATGGACTTTTATCTTAATTGCTTTTTAATTCTGATGAATATTTATTCTGAAATTACTACTGATATGTAATGTATGTTAGATTTGGAGGTGCCTCTTTTATCTCTTTATTTTAAACCTGCCTAACTGAAACACAACATTTTGAAACTAAAATACATCCCTGAAAATGCAATTATCCTAAATATGACATTCAATATAAACCTGTGTTGTACTACCAACTTTAAAGTCTTTGGTGGACCTCCCGATCCACAAGCCGACGCTCTAGCACCTGAGCTAATGCGGGTTTGGAACAGGTAAGCTCATGACAAAAAAGCACGTGGTTTGACGAGAAAGAGAAATTTTATTTTTTGTTCAACATCAAAACTCAAAGCAAGTAAAGCGAACAAACATTTTTTTTCAATAACAATAATAAATCATAACAAAACCAACATCATACCATGTACATCCGTAAAACATGCAAACAATGCGTCCTTATGTTCATTAATATCAAGTGATATTTTACACATTTGCTTGTTTAAATAAAAAGGAAATGAACGAGCTCTGAGCAATCGGAACACCTCGGATAATTCACGAATCATCTCTCGGATGTATGTAGGTAGTCGGATTACCTCGGCCATTTCCCTCAATGTGACTTCTTTAGTGTCAGACGTCAAAAGATGGCAGCTCGGATGACAGGTCACTATAGTTCGATGCCTGTAAAACCTCACTTGTGGCTGCTTCAAATTTAAATCATCCAAGTTAAATTTACCCGACGCAGTAAAGACACAGCTGTCAAACGATGGCATTGCTTATGTTTTGTGCGAA
Source organism: Sinonovacula constricta (assembly GCA_007844125.1). Taxonomy (NCBI): domain Eukaryota; kingdom Metazoa; phylum Mollusca; class Bivalvia; order Cardiida; family Solecurtidae; genus Sinonovacula; species Sinonovacula constricta. Next base: position 30,889,117 of record CM017566.1, read on the forward strand.
CTACATTTTAGGGATATTCTTCCGACTTCCGGAGAACAAAACGAACGTGATTTGAGCACATATCATTGCACCAGATACATCCGAGGGATGATTGTCCCCAGGACGGAATGACCCGAGGAGTTCCGATTGCAGCTTTCAGAAGTAAAATCGCAATTTACGGACAATAGTTGATACTGCGAAATAAGTTTTCTGCCAATAATGAGAAAAGGCTTTCTAATTAAACAAAGAAGAAAACAATGTCTTTGAAAACACGATTCAAATGTTAAAAAATAAAACTGTCTGTCATGTTTTATACAGGTATTCAAATTCTCAGAAATGTCTAATTGATAAAACCTGTGTCTTGCTAATCTCAGAAACAACATAACTTGTAAAAAATTCAGATCTTTCTCAGTTGTATCAAAAGAGCTGCTAAAAATAAAATATCTAAAATATATATATTTTAAGATAAAATAGGAAATTGCTTGGTTCATAAAAGGCTATATTTTAATATATATCTATACTTCAGTCGTGATATGTTTCGAAATGTTACCGGACAATCGGTTTGACCAGAAATCAGGCGGTCAACTACAAAAATTACCAGTCCCTGGCAGTGACCTTGACTGAAGGTCAATCCATAGAGACTAATAATTTAACTTTCTAGAAAAATACTTCAAGTGATACTGTCGTCACTAGGTCAAGAACAAGTTTTTGCTTCATGCATATTTGCAAACTTCCGTCAACATATTAAGAGCAGCACATTAAAATAAATACAAAAAATAAAATAAATAACATAATTTATTTACGCAGTTACTCTATAAGCTATGCTTTTTTGCAAATACCTTAATTCATGCATATCGTTTTTTAGACATATACAAGCAGGCGTTATTCATTTGCTTTTTTTCTCTCTCAAACATTTTGTCATTCAGTCTTTTTTTAGGAGAATGTGTTTAAATTTTATATAACCAATCACGCACTGTGAAAGAAAGAAAATGGATTACGATATAATATAATTTTAGTAGCGATAAATCACCTAAGCTAAAGACAAGAAACACGTGTTGTATACGATAAATCAAACACTAAATTAACAGCAAACAATGTATACTATAATACATTTATAAAACATGTAAACAGTGTGTCCTAATATTTTTAATATCAATTAAGGGATATATCAAGGACTTGCTAGAGAACGGGTTTTTGAAGTTGGAAAAATCGCACTTCACGGAAAAAGGTTGGGCGATACCTCTGAAATGTGTTTTCTATCTAAAAAAAAGACAAGAAAAATGTCTTTCCAAAACAGGTTTCAAATATTAAAAATAAAATGTCCATTCAATCTTACACAGGTGTTGTCCATTCACGCCCAGTTAACAATTTAATTTGTATAAACATCACCAACTGCTGGCTCATCCTTAAAAACAGATACGATATTTCTGCCGGCCGTTTCTGACATGAGATTTCGCGAGTCCCACGTATTGCTTCCCATATGCGGAAGAATTATACAGTTCGGTGTGCTGACAAGTGGGTGATCCGCCGGAAGTGGTTCTGGTTCCGTCACATCCAGTCCAGCTGCAGCGATCTGACCGGACACCAATGCATCGAGCAGGTCATTGTGTTCTACAACCCCGCCTCTTCCGCTATTTATCAAGATGGCGCTGTTTTTCATGGCTGCAAATGCTTTCTTGTTAAATCGGTGCCTTGTCTGTGGAGTAAGGTTACAGCAGATACAAATGAAATCCGACTGGGTGATGAGTTCAGAGAAACTGACGTACTCCGCACTGACGTCAGCAGCGTAACCCACCTGGCAGACGTCGTGGTAGAGGATATTCTTAACGCCGAACGGTTTCAGTCTCCTGGCAACGCCGTAGCCAATACGACCAAGACCGAGGATTCCGACTGTCTTCTGAGAGAGCTCCACCCCACATAACCACATTGGTTTCCATTTACCCCACTCTCCGTTCTTCACCGCTGCAACACCTGATAAATAGAGAATTTGATGTTATAAACATTTGCGATGTAAACTGAGATAGGAAGGCGTGCAGGTCAATGCAGGCATGTGTTTATAGCTGCAGGGATTAGACGTGTACACACTCTCCTGAAATATGTGGAAATTATAACAAGAAGACACGAATCGTAGTCAAAGTGTATTTTTTTTAACAGAACAAGTACAATTTTATTAATTTTAATACTAAGAGCAGCTGATTTATGTAAACTTTTAATACCATTTCTGGTCGTGTTTTAAATACCTTCATGGATACAACACCATTTTACTCAAGATGAGTCATCTGTCAAATTTCTATTTCTTTTCAATGCCGAGATACAGTCAATGTTTATGCTCTTAAGCAGGGGAGTATGTTAATGTTTTTTTTTTTTTTTTTTTTTTTTTTAATAGCATTAATAGCGATAGCAATTAAAGGTGGTTAGTTTGGTCCTTTAACATTCTCCTAAACAACTAAATAAATGCATCGTGGCCTTTCCAGGTCCCGCGAAATGATGTTAATTAATGTCCTACATCTTTGTGAAAAGTGTTGCATAACACAATATTTGTCAGTACAAAAATGCATTTCATATCTTAGCCACGCTGCACAGTTCGCTATTTTTAAACTATGAAAACTACGTGATTGTTATATCACCATCCGGATCTTCCGCTCTGACGTCAATGTCTATTTTTAGCAGAAATCCCAATTCAACGAGTTGTACTTCCTTAAAATTTAGATAGTCTTTGCTTAGACCAAATATAGGTTTTCTGCAAAAATTATGCACAAATACTCCAAACTGGGGTCAGACATATATTTAATATAGCCAACCTGTTGGACGCCACCTTTTAGAGACGTAATTCCCAATGGAAGCATTCCGAGGAAGCAGCGTCATACCCTATGTATATATTGTCGTGGCCGCTATGTTGTAATGGTAGCGCTCTTGACCGGTAATCAAGAGGCCCGCGGTTCGATTCCCGGCTGCGGGAATTTCTCATTTTGATTTTCGGTGTTATTTTTAATTAGTTTTCTGTACCAAATGATGTATAAGCCAAACGGCGACTTTGTTTGTGAGACATTAGAGACGTAATTCCCTATGGGAGAATTATGAGGAAGCAACATCAATTTTATTATTCGGTAAGTGAAAAGGGCGTTACCTTCGAGAAGACGTCGTGACGTCAAAAGCAGAAGTGAGACGGTAAGCTCGGCAACGCTGTCAGTGGAGACGTTAGGCGTATTACACACCCGGATATTCCTCCGCTGGCATTCCTCAACGTCAATATGCTCAAAGCCAACAGACATCGTGGCTACCACCTTCAACTCGGGGCCTGAAACAATCCGGTTTATCATAAAATGCCACAGTCCCACCGTGCAGATAATGACACATTTGGACAAAGGTGGTGTCCGACAGTTTGCCTTTATCAAATACACGTAACAATATAGTACCACATCTTTAAGGAATTTTTGCTTAAACTCATACTTAAGTATGAGACGTAAATATAAGATATAATATAAGAGACGTTTTGTACACTACTTGTATTGTTAGAAAGTACAATTCGTGAAAAACAGTCTAAAAGTTCATTTCTATAAATAGGCACTATTGCGATCTCTGCTAAAATAGCAGAAGTCAGAGCGGACTATCCGCATGACATGACAGTGTAATATGATCTCAAAAGTGAGTTGTTACGTGGTTTCCTTAGTTTAAAATAACTATCTCATATGGAAGGGGATATCCGCCAATATTCAAATTTTAATTTGCAAATTGCAACAGTGCATATGCTTAAATTTGTTATTGGTTTACACAAACATGTTCGTTTGTACACGTATCTAATTCACATACCTCGCATACAATTTGAAAGATACAAATCGCACAATTCCCATGTCACAAATTGTATGTTTGCTTACTATTTACAAGTTACAAATCTCGAGTTACAATTCGCAAGTCGCAAGTCACAAATTACTTATGTACACGTTAAAAATGGGCAACATTCAGACGCTAGGTGGCGATACCACATAAGTATATACGTCATTGAGTTAAAAATAGAACTATATGTAGCGATAATGCTCTCCCCAGAGTCAGGTGGCCATGTAGCTCAGTTGCTAAAGCACCTGCTTCTGAAGCAGGAGGTCCTGGGTTCGATCCCTATCCCGGGTAATGGGAGTTTTCCAGCTTACTTCAATGGCGTCTGAAAGAAGATGTCTGGCTAAAAATAAAGAAGGTTAAATGCTGTCTGACCTAGTATACCAGGTGGTAGAACATCTGATTACGGATTCGAACTTAATCCATATTATCGGTAATAAACTTCTGTCAGCTTGGATCACTTCAGTTTAATCAGAATGTATGTTGTTAAATGAAAGAGGATGGGATCATAGAGGTTGAAACAGTGCCTTTAACATTGAATTACCACTTACTACAAGATACATATATTTATGATTATAGCAGATCTAGTGATTATTCAGTGTTAGTGGCACATTAAGAAAAAAAATATATAGGTGTAGTCATATCACAAGTAAGGTACAGAATAATATCCTTAAAAGTGTATACCACAAACAAATACTGTATGTGTCTAATGCTGTCGGTAAAAAAAACTCAAATTTGAAACTACACACGAACGCGGACCAATTCAAGCGGTACATTCTATTTATAGATGGACATTAACCTGTTGGAAGCGCCCCCTTGCGTCCTAATGTTGAACTGGTGTTATGCCGTGTACATTTTACATTAGAGATTTGGGCCTCTAGATTTCTAGCTTGTAAATTAGATGCTGGAGATGTGAAATGTATTCGTTGTTTTCGCCTCGCGATTTGTAACTTGTGAATTGTATATGCGGGGAATGTGAAATTGTTCAAATGTAATGGTCAAATGATAAGTTAGGATGTAGTTAGATAGAGGTGTTTAGCATATGCGGTGTTGCAATTAATAAATTGACATGTGAAGTAACAAATCCGTGTATTGAAAGTTAGAAATAGTAATTAGAATATTGGCGGATATCCCCTTCCATAACCTCAGCAGCGTGGCTTTGATAGGAAATACCCGTCTGCAATGAGGAGTGGGGATTTGTGCGTCACTGTCGGTATAGATCTTAGGCATTAATGAACAGCATTTTGAGAGACCTTTTCAGGTAACAACGATTTGATAGCTTATTTGAGAAAATGTTTTAATCAAAACTGTCGGATACCACCTTTTATGCCATTGTTGGTTAATTGCATAACCAAGTTAATGGTATATATAATGGTTAATTGCATTACTCAATTATTTGGCCAAATCTGCTCGTTGAATTATCATTGTTAATGCACATTTCAGACAGGTTTTTAATAACACGAATGTTAACTGCCGAAATGTATATAGTGTATATCTCTGTTAATTCCATATATCTGTTTATTGCATATTTATATTATTTGCATACTTCAAGTTTAAAATATGATACTTGAAAAGTGCGGAATAAACTGACAACATTTAGCACTATGAAATAATAATAATAATAATAATAATAATAATAATAATAATAATAATAATAATAATAATAATAATAATAAAAATACTACTAATAATAATAATAAATAAATAAATAATAATGATAATAATACTAATAAGAAGAAGAATAAGAATACTGATAATGATGATGATAATAATAATAATGATAATAATAATAATAAATAAAAATAAAACATTAAATCCACTTACATGTACATTAAGCTTCAGTTAAAAATTCTATAAATAGTACTCATATCTTTTTAACCACAGTTTTACTATAATTGATAATGATGGACGATGTTTATTGTACATCTACAGATAACAAATGATTTTGGCTGTTTATATGACACTGACCGCGAGGTCAGGATGATACTGATGACGCTTCTCCGGCTGCTGCTGCTGATGATGATGAACATTCAGTAACTGGTGATTTAAATACAAACAAATGATGAGACATTAATATTTAATATGTTGCTTATATAGTATGACTACTGCAGTAGAATGATAATTTTATGATAAAAGGAATATATGCCAAAGTCTTATGAGCATTGTAACATATACCAAAATTTGAAAAAGGCACAGGGCAAAGGTATTCACAGAAAGATAAAAAGAAAGCATTCAATTTGGTTCCGGCTTACCTGCAGCGTCAAGCACGTCCTTATCTATGGTATCGGTCAGCATACACAAAATTCCGTTGACGTCTTTGACGTTCTGTAGCAGATCTTCCCTCGGAATCGCCTCGTCACTGTCCCATAACGTAACGTCATGCTCGGCTAATGCGTCAAGACCCGGCTGTGGTATACGTCGAGTGACGTAAACTTTCATGACTGTGACGTTACGTCAGTTATGTAAGAGACTTAACGGTTAAAACTTCGACAATAACAAAGTTTACAAACGTGCGAGCACTTCAAAACAAATTTATAAAATGCAGTCCTCGTTACACAATAATACGTTTATGTAAATACCTTTAACTGTAAAAATGTAAACTTTTATCCAAAGTAAAGGAACAATTTCTGAAAGATGTTTTTATACGGACATAAGTCAATTTCTACGTAACACCCTCTTGAAAAATACAATCCAAATACATTAAAACGACAAGAGTTCGTTTCCTATGAGAACAAGCCACATGCAACAATACGGTGGTATTTCACTATCCTTAACCCGCTTAGACCGGGCAGCGGTTTCTTTTCGTTTTTAACCAATCCTTAAAGTCCGTTTTTGAATGGAACAGTTGTGGAGGTCATGCTAGCTGTACCTATTAGTTAAATCGATTTCAACACAAGGATTGCAGAAGATAATAATGTTTCCTGTTTAGGGTGAAGGTCATTAACATTTTTCTGGATCCGTCGTGATCAATCGATCTATGTACACTCATATTGTGTACAATCAATAACACAGGGGTGCGCGGAAGGGACCGAATCATTATCCGTTAAAAATACTACGTTCGACCACCTGGAATAAAATGCTTGACTTTATAAGCCGAACTGAAATGTTCAAATTTTAGCTTTGTGTTTCTTTCTAAAATATTTTATTATAGTGATTTATAATGGTAAACATACCATAATCGCTTTTAACTATTTATGGCATAGAATATGACCTATTGTGTAATGCAAGGGAGGGTACTCAAATTTCATGAACCATTAACACAGTACGAGTACTCTCCCTTGTTATGAGTTCGTTGATCTGCATTTCGCAATTCAGCAAACAAACTGTCATTGTAGTGAAAAGGTCGGTAGCCAGGAATGTGTGTGTGAATGTGCCTATGTGGGAGTGAGGGATGAGTAGTGGTATTTTCAAAAACATGCATGACGTGTGTATTTTTTAAGCGGAGATACAGCGATTAGTCTCAAGACTGCACCCCTCCCACGCCCTCCGCAACACACATATTAGTGAGTCATGAACAAGCACATATACCGGACCTGGTAGCGCAATCGGTATAGCGTCGGCTCCAGGTACGGGAGGCCCCAGGTTCGATCCCGGGTCGCGACATACCAAAAGTCGTCAGAAATGGTAGTGGTATAGCTCCCTTGCTAACGCTCAAGCAAATATAAGGGTAGTTCCACGACTGATTGGCCCGGTGTCAGGATAATGTGACTGGGTGTGGTATCATTTGCCAGGTGTTCACGGCATGCTATACACAGTGAAGGCAGCACTACATCTGCTTCAAGTGGACACCGTCTCCAGATAACTGAAATACTGTTGGTGGGACGATAAACCCAACAAACAATAAACATAAACAAACACGTATCTAGGTGCAAATTTGCTGTACTCATATTTTCATATTATCATAAGAAAAAATAAAAAAGTCTTTTTTTGTGAGGCATGAAATGCCTGTAATTATACGCGCGATATTAATGAATTACCGCTGCGATATGCCGGACGTAAAACGAACCTTCGAGAAACCAAGGAAAAATAGTCCAGCGGACCATGCCCTAGACCCTCTAACTCTAGAGTAATAGACAATATGCAGAATTTGAAAATTAGCAAAACTAATGTGTTGTATACTATAATGTTGACATGTATGCCATTAAAAAAAAATCTCCATCCAATTTTGAAGTTATAGATATATTTTCTTCTTAAATTGATATTGAAGGCTTCTCCTTTTTAGAAAATTTAAAACTTCAATATCATCTTATTTCATCATTAGGAGAAATGTTTTGCTATTTAGTATCGTTTGGAAACAAATTATATTATCAAGCATATTACTTAATTGTTGACAAACCTAACACGTTCTTTATTTGCTCACCATTATCATAAAAACACTTCGGGGTTCAAGCATTATAGGTGGCATCAGACAGTTTGGACCAGATTTCTTTTTCTCACTAAGAACCAAATGAATAATTGTTGCCTGAAAAGATCTCGCAAAATGCGGATTATTGGTGTTCTACATAAATGTGAAAAGTGAAGCATAACACATCACTCGTTATTACAAATAGGTATTTTCTATCTAAGCCACGCTGCACAGTTAGCTATTTTTAAACAAAGAAAACCACGTGACCTGTAACTTTATATAATCAATCGGGTAATCCGCTCTGACGTCGATGTCTATTTTTAGCAGAAATCACAAAATTGCTTATTTATACTTTAGAATAAAAAATGGGCCGTAGAGTTTTTTATTTTACGATTTCTACTGTCTTACAATTTAGAGTGTGTATAAAATCGTCTTTTGCTAGAATTAACATTTACTTTTTGCAGAATTTATGCCCTAATTCCCTGTCTGACTGATAACTGGTTTATTTAAGGGTCAGCACATACATTCGTATTTTACCGTGACCCCGTCATGTTGCCCAGCATGACTTAAAGAGTTGTGACCAATGTGCCAAAAAATGGGATCCTTTCAAGTATCCAGTTTCGGTTACCTACTTGCATAGCTAAAAAGCTTAGATAGATTGATAATTTCGTAATTTGGTCATAATGTAAGGTGAATATTTAAGTATGTGAATTTCACCGCCTAACATTTGTCCTAGGTCCACCTTATAGCTATACGACATTGGACCCCTGTTTTACCCCCGTGTTTAATGTTTAATTTAGTGGTTTGATGTCTTTCAGGTTTTGGTTTTAGGTTGACATCTTCCAATTGGTAAACCGACATTGTCGTTCGAAGGGGTCTACCTATGCCTATCTCCTTCTTAAGCCCCAATTCCCAAATCCATGTTTACTTTTATTTGACGAAGACAAACAAAACACCCTTGAAGGTTTAAACTTTTTTTTATTTTGAATCAAATTCAAATTCCTTAAGGCGATCCCATTACAGTCAGTATGGAGATCGAGCCTAAAACCTTACGATCTGCATAGCATAATTCCATTTTTCTTTGTTGTTTTAGTTTTGTTATTTCGCTAATAAAGGGACGTTACTCTGACTAATGAAATACTACTTTATTACCCCCCCTTTGAGAAGGTATTTGGTGCAAAGTTATAAAAGAAAAAATAAGTTTTATTCTTGTTTTAACTGAGAAAACACTTCTGACTACAACAAGAACATAAATTACATCTTATTAATTGAGAAAAGAATGGGTCAACATACTTAAGCACTTTCTTAAATAAAGCAAATTAAAAATAAAATTCAGACTATTTCTTATTTGACGTATACCAAAATTCCTTCTCACACAGGAGATAACAAGAACATTTCTTTCATTGCGAAATTGGGGAATTGGAATAATTGCGTCACCAACGTATACACAAAGCATATAAAAGAAACAACAACAACAAAACAGTTAAGTACTTATCTTAATGAATAACGCATTTCGGTTTTGGTTTATTTGTTATTTAACATTGTTTCATAGACGATAGAATGTGTTAAAGCAAAACATAATTAAGTAAAATCGCTTATCAATGAATGCCTTTTAAACGTATTAAACAAGAAGAAAATAATCCCAAATTAAAATGCCGACGTTCACCATTAGTTAAGATGCCTGTCGTAGATTTTATCATGTCTATAACCAAGCCAGTTTGAAAAACAAACAAACATTTTATTGTCAACCACACAATTATTTCATCGGAACAATGTACACAACAAACCTGATCAATACGGGTCCTAATTCGGTAAACGATGTTCTATTTTATGTGTTTTTTTTATATTTATTTTTGTGCGTCTGTTACTTTCAAAATTACTTTGAAAATAAGCAATAAGATACTGAAAAAATACTACGTTCGAGAAAACTACTTATTTGTGTAATGTGAGACTGCTGCACATGTGCATTTTCTGCTAGTACACTTTAGTTTCGAATTTAATAATTATAATAATTTTGAAATTCTTTCTACATATGTAACATCTTAGAAAGCCTATTAAATGGTGTCGGTTTTGCTTTTTGTTTTTAACCATTCTATGGTCTCAGGGATATAAGTTACAAAGGCTTCATCTCGAAAAATCATAGTATACTGAAAACTTTCAAATAAAAACCATAACGTTTCAAGTGTCTTTTGTTACTTGCTCCCATATTGCTTTAATCTCTTTACATCTACAACTTTTTGCGTCACCTTTGATGCTTAGCCTCAACGACTTTTCTTGTTTAATGATAAAATCCACACTATTGGATTGATTACCGATGGTTCGGTGAGAATTCTAGAAAAAAGGGTTTTAATGAGAAATCTGGGTCAGGGTTAGAGACTATAGTCTCTACATACATGTGTGTTAAGTGTTAGTGAAATACAAAAATAAGTGAAGGAAATTGGATTATGCCATCAAGGATAGTTGCTGATTGATGCATACTTTCCAATAAAGGTGAGATACCTACACATTTTTATGTAAATTGTTTCTGAATAAGCATTTAAGCATTTATACACTAATTAGTTCAACACGCGTGTTAACATTAATATAGGTCACACGTGTTGGAAGTCGATTTACTCATTTTGTAACTACTTGTAGATTTAGGTCAGTCCAGGAACTTAACTTTACATGTATAATTTTTGTCAGACGGTATATAAAATGGTACTCGCAATGCAATTTCGAACAACATCAACAATACTTCAACAAATAAATTGATATTTACAACTTAAATTGTGGTTCTACGCACATCGGTCTGTGCTGAACATTGGTGCACAAAAAACAGTTGACTGGCAGGCACTGAACTAAATTGATATTTGTATTTTGGAACTAAATAAATTTAGGTTCTAGAGGAATCTAGTTTAAAAACAACCAACCAACCACCTTACCAAGCAACACACAAAAAAAAAACGACCGACCGACCGACCAACCCAACCAACCAACCAACCAACCAACCAAACCAACCAATAAAACCATCCAACTAACCAAACAAACCAATTCACTAACCCAACCTAACCCAACCAACCAACTAAAATGTATAAATAAGTTAAAAACTGAATCAGTAAGTAAATAATGAATAAATAAATAATAAATAAATAAATAAATAAATAAATAAATAAATAAATAAAAATAATTGTCAGTTGCAATACATAACGTAGAATTATAACCTTGTATATAAGACTTGTAGGATTTTTTTCTAATAAATATGCATATATGTTTCAATTGAAAATCATTTGGTTTTTTATATAAGTTGATCAAAATTGTAAAGATTTGGTCCTTAGTAGTAGTATTTGGATATGCATACTTTTCTTTCTTCTTCATAGAAGGGACATATCATAGGTATTGCATCTCATCCCAAGTGTCATTTTTATCAAACAATGAACATTTTCTTTTGGTAAAACACCAACACAATAGAAAAATACGCAAAAAATTACACAATAGCCAAAATTAAAGGAAAGCATCACACACTACATGCTTAAAGCAGAAATTTGTAGATACTCAATTATCTACAAATACCAGAATAATGGCTGGTATAATTAGAGATATTAATGAAAGGTCTCCCCTGAATAATCCCTAAATGCAAGAAGGTCCTTTCATTTGTTTTAAAAAGTTGTTATGCTTGTGCTTTTTGGAGTGTCTGTTGATATTTATGCCTTTCGTGTGATACAAAGGTTAACAATCATCAACAAACACTTCCATTTTCTTTTTTAAATAACATATCTCTGTAAGTATTAAAACGGATTTTAAGCTTATATTTATGCAAACGAAAGAAATTGTACTGCTTGCAGTTGCAATATCTACAAAAGAACTGGCGATAAAGTCCAAGAAATTCAACTAAAAGGACCTACCTACTGTTTGGAATACCTCTGATATTAACTAACAAGGGAGACAATTTCCATTTTACAAAAGTACTCCATTTGCTCCCAAGATCAAACTGTCCTATTAATATTATCTTAAATATACAAAAATTATGCTCTGTATACCAAATTTTAACTCCAAATTGATAAATTTTATAAAACATGTTCTTACCCAAACAGGAAGAAATGACACTTGGTTAATCCTAGATAATCTCTCAAACACAAACATCAAAAAAAAAGAGAAGAATATATGACAAAGTCATATGAGTATTGCAACATATACCAAACTATGAAAAGGCACAGAACAAAGGTTTTTCACATGCAAGCCAAGCGAAAAGTAAGAACAAATTTGTGATGAGTCATTTAAGGAAAAGAGCAAACCCGACAGTTACCGCCTTGGAACGGTCAGTCGGCAATATGGACCGACTGGGGTGCTTAAACCGGTTTTACAGAGCTCTACCCTAGCACTTCCTGGCGAGTTTCTCAAATGCAAGCAACGAAAAGAAAAACGATCTACCTACATACATCCGAGAGACGATTCGTGAATTATCCGAGGTGTTCCGATTGAATATAGGTAGTGTTCCAGATCGTCTTTACTTGGACTAAAGTATGGGTTTATGCTGAAATTATGCATAAATTCGTTGTTTTGTTTTGTTTTTAGATACACCGCAGCGACCACTTATGATCATTATAACGACGTCCAGCTACTTTGACCCCAGACAAATTTCTGGGTAGAAAGAACAGTTCACCGCAGGACATCGGGAAGACCTTCCCACATTAAAACCATCGCCCCGAAAAGGACTCGAACCTACATGGTAGGAATCTAAGCAGTCAGAGGAGTTACAAATCGGTGACTCTACCACTACGTCACGAGCGCCCTCTGCATAAATTCCAGAAATAGCTAAACTGTCGGATACCACATTTAACACTAGAACATTTCCTAACCTCCTAGAACAAAAATGATTATATCACTATGATCAAATTTTAAACATCAAACCACAGACATACTATTGGATGTGTATATGTGTACCCCTCTTCTTCCCTCTCATCCCCCTTCCTCCATTCAGTATGAGTTTTTGTAGAGTTTATGAACCCACCCTACCCCCACCCACAAAAAAAAAGAAAAGAAAAGAGAAAGGCATAATATAATTTTATTGTTACGTCTATTTTCTATAGGCAAACTGTTGGGTTCCGTCTTTACATTAATCTCTCCACGTGTCCTAGAGAAAAAAGCCCCGAATGCAAAATAAAAAAAGCATGGATAAATATATACATTCTTGTTAAAAATAGTATACAGTCCCAAAAATGAGAGACAAACGGGCAACAGACACGCATTCGTGTTAAAAGAATTTAGCCTTAATGTATGCAAAGTATGGCATTAACACTGTACATTATATATTGCCAACATTTGTGTTAATACGTTGTTATTAAGTTTATAACACTTTAAATTTAAGGACACTATTTATTCTTTTTGTCTGCAACCATGCCTTCTTGCTGTAATTAAACTTTCAGAATAAAAAAACACCATGAACTATGCAAATTCCCCTTTTGCATACCTCTGTACATTATTATTATTTGTTACTGTCTGCTATGTTAATATTTCTGTAATTGCAATTTGTACTGAAACCTTCTGAACACACCGCTCATTTCTAGAGAACAAAAGCAACCACTTAGACATCGCTAAACGTTTTGTAAGTATTTGCTTCATTGATATTTTTGAACTTGCAAACTACGCTGATAGCATCGGAAAACACGGCTCTTATCGTTAGAAAACCACTCGCCAAAACACTGCCAAACAGCAGTGGAATCATTTTGCCCATTAAAGTGGTGGATACAATAAATTTAAAGGTGTGGTTTCACTAAATTCAGACCGGAAGTAGAACCTGTGACATGGACTTTTTCTGCTTAGTAACAATCTGTTGCCATGTTTTTGGCATTGAATTTCCTATTTTGAAGATCTTAATCTTTTGGTGTCAAAAGGAAGCTGAAACCATGCAGACTTAAAGAAAGCAAAACCCCTATGCACAATATTGGACTGATCCACTTTTACCGGAAGTACATATTTCATTGAAATTTGGGGGTTACCGACTGGAAATTTTGCGGTATGTGCATTCTATGAAGCAGAATCTTCTTACAAGTTGCAAAAGTTGACTAATTTATGTGTCTTTCTGATAAACAATAAATAGTTATTTTCACCAATATGAATTAAGCGTCGACTTGCGGATCGGGAGTTCGTGTGTTCGAACCCCGGCCGGGTCAAACCAAAGACTTTAAAAGTTGGTAGTAGTGGCTTCCCTCCTAACGCTCGGGGCTAAGGAGACAGCATTACGCCTGACTCGTCGGTGTCAGTATAATGGACCGGCCGGGTTCAGTCCCTGGGCACCTCATAAGTGCCCCTGTGCTATAATGATAGAAATGTCGCTGCGCAGTATCGGCTAATCCCATTCTAAATGAACCGTTCCGCGATTTGTACCTCACTCCTCCCTCTTCTTCTATTGACTGTTTAAGATCACATCTACCTCAAATGCTCACACACTGTGTAACAAAAAAAATGCACATGTTATTTTGTATTAAGTACGTCAATTATTCACCACGTGGTTTAAACTAACACTGATTGATCCGTTTGTTTATCTAAACAGACTTCTCCGAGCCTTTTGGAACGGTCCATTAAAAGTGAAATGTGGCATATGTCATAATAAGATTAGTTATTACCGATGATAACGCACAGCAAATTTACAACAACGGGCGTCCAAAAATCGTTACCAGCAGAATTCTACAAACAGAAAATGAACTCATTTTGAATTATTGTCCCACATAATATATTAGAGACATGACATTAAATTTTAGAAAAAATGTCAGAAGACTGTGACAGCAGGAAGCCTTTCAAGTAAAGTCGTCGAACATTTGGAATGTCTTAATTTATTCACTACAGGTAAACTTAATCAACTAGTCTTGCTGAAGCAGAAGGCAAGTTGTATACAACACACATCTCAGAATAAAAATATTTTCGAAAAGATAAAACGCAATACTAAAATAATGAGCCCGGCTTAAATGTGTTTATTTATGTCACAAATGTGTCTAAATATCTCGGTTTCCATTTTAAATGTAATTGTTTATGTCATAAATGTGTGTTGGGGCTTTCATCCAAACAACAGTTCGGTTTCCATAAATGTATATTTATGTTTTAAGGTGTTAAGCTATAAATGAATAGACAAAGAAAAAGAAAACATCTAATTGATTCTTCTAAGGCAAAACAACACCCGATAGCATGTTTACACAAACCTGTTTAATGTAAATATTTCGACCCATTATTTGTTATAAATAATTTTAACAGCGCTTTTACTTCAACAGCGCAGATAAATAATCCAGTATAAACCACTTGCAACTAAGTCGTATTTAAAACTTAGACATTATTTCTTAGAGTTCTAAGTTGGAAACTTTCGGATTTGCTCTTTTTTTAATGACTCATGTTCGTGCTTTTACATTTGGCTTGCATGTGAATACCTTTGTCCCATGTCTCTTCAAATTTTGGCATATGTTGCAATGCTAATGGGACGGTGTTATGTATTCTTATTTCATACAATATCAACAATATACGCCTTACTGATGTCATTGCGAGTATTAAATCGTGTGGTGTTGGTTTCCTTTTCGACGATATAAAACTCGACGTGATTCCTGGTCAGAAAACCATACAAAGACGCGATGGCATCCAAACAGGCAGAGATTGGAATAAAAAGCACATTTAAAACAACTAAACACATTTTAACTTTCCAACCATATTTTCGAAGGCTGAACGACCTGATCGCACCAAACATGAACAAATACAGGCACATCCCCATCATGTATCCCATTAAACACTTAAAAAATACGTACATCTGTATATTATTAACATACAACGTGACATTAGCTATTAAATTGAATGACAATAAAAACCAGTTAACGTCAGATGGAATTATTCCTAGTTTATATCTGAGTGGAATGTCTTTACTAAGAATAGCAAAGTAATGCCCGATAAACCAACGCTTCCTTTGTTTGATATAATCTATCACCGAGAATGGACTCTTCTCCCACATTTCCCCTTCGACAAAACCGAACGTGTAGCCTTTACTCCAAGCTTTCAGAGCGAACACAACATCTTCGGCAACGCTACCTTTCGGACCATAATCAAAGCCTATATCTTTCTCGACTTTCTCTTTAGCTATGATATATGAACCTTTAAACCCCATAAGAGGACAACCGAGTTTGCGTAAACTAAACCGCATCATGCCTAAATCCACTGACACTCGTACACTATCTGCCAGCGTTGTCCACCAGTTGACGATGTCCTCGTTGGCGTAAGATATTACGCCTTGACCGATGTCCGCAAGCTTCTGGCTGGCAAAGTTGGCCAGACCGATCACAGATGACTCTGTAAGAAGCGTCTCCTCGTCTAGATGTACGATCCAATCATCCATCTCGTAAATACTTATATCTGGCTCCGTGCAATAGTGCAGGGCCCTGGCTTTGAACATGGATCGGTTTCGAGTCACATAGTCAGCGGGGACTACCAACTCGCGGACACCGTCCACTTTCTGAAAGTTAACAGCTTTATCCGTCACAACCTCAAACTTGAAATTGCTCAAACCTACTTTATGGCAAGTATGGATATTGCGCTCAACATTCTTTCGAACAAGATCCGGGTACATGCCTCGGGTCACTACTCGGAATAACATAAATGGAATGTTGTCACTTGGTTGCTGAAGCTCAGTGCTCTTATGAAAGGAGTTCATCGTGAGCAGGCCTAAAAAGAAAAACAAACAAACAAACACATAATTTTGTAATTTACTTACTTTGAACTGTAAATGACATCGCCAAACTGCTTTTTATTCTTAATGCTTCTTACATCCATATGATTATGTGTTACTTTAACCTTACCATTGGAAACAAAAAATATACAAATCAAGTTTAAATGTCTTTTAAAAATCAGCAACAATAGTACTTAAACATGTCTGGCATAATTCTACAAGTAAGAAAAATAGAACAGAATGGGAAAACAATGTTTGTATAATTTTATATGGAGGACCTGGCCAACTGGCTCTTGCACGTAGCAGAAAACACAGAATTTACCTATCAAGCTCGATTGAATTAAAACACGGTCTTCAATGGTCGAATACGTAATTTCTAAATTACCCATTAATACAATCACCATTACAACGAACGCTACACTTAAGTGACGAACTATACATACAATGTCAAAAAGACTGCCGCTAATATGTTGTTACATTTTTTTTTATTTCAAAAGTATTATGTCCGGGTGTCTGTTATTTTGTGTGCATATACTGTATACCAATTTCTTTATACCCCAAATCTTTCGAAAACGGCATCACATATACATTTTAAATTTTAGATGCATTCCAGCATAGTCATATCCACGTTTGAGTTTTATAAAGTCAGTGGTAGGAGATCATGCGAAATAATCTTTTTATACTATTTTGATCTTTAAGTTGCCATTAAATTTCAAATAGCAAGAAAATATTCTCTTTCCATAATATGCTACAAATCAACAATTGTTTTCGTGCGCTTAATTTTTTTCTATATCAATTAAAATTTGCATCATTTAATATTTGTTAAAAATGTACTGAAGAAAATGTATGTGAAATCAGCGGCAAAACTAATCACGATTAAAGTGGGGAAGAAACACAGGATTTTCAAGAACTGATTCGCAAGTAGGTAATCAAAATACACACAAAGTCAAAAATCTCAATCTAGACAAACTAATTAACCTGACGATTACGGAGATAAGATGACACGCTTAATTGATGCCAATCAAGAAGTCTCGTCAAAGCATGAGTTTGGCTTTATACCATAATTTCAAAGCTCATTGGAGTACATTGAGGCACGGAATAGTCTAGTGGTAGGACGCACGTATTAGGATCATGGATCGAACCCCGGTCAGGTCGCCGCTAATTTCCCTGGGCAAGAACTTTACCTCGAAATGTTACATTCTACCCAGGTGTACAAATGGGTACCTGCTAGGGTTTTTCGGGTCGGTAATATGATTTCCCATCGCCATGCGCCCCCCCCCCCTCCCCCCCCCCCCCACGGGAGGATCGGCGAATACACTCAATTACCAGAGGGTAAACTGTACAGTCGGCTGAACGAGTTCTAGCTTAAAAGTAGACTATAACTTGGTATTACCTATTACCTTCTACAAATCATAAAATATTAGCAATATAGAGTCGCCTGCAATGCCAGAGAGATATCACGGAGAGATGTTTTAAAAGCAGGCGTTCTTGAAGAGTCACATAGTGAATGGGATTCCCCATGCCGTTTACCTTGTAAGAAAAGATGTATCTTTAATTGTAGATTATCACCAGCTAAAGGTTTTTATGTTAACACAGCTTATCATCTTCCGCTGATGATTTGCTGTCGTGATTTTGCTGAGTCAAATTTATACTTGTGCTTTGGAAAACATCAGGTAGAATTCCATCATAAGGATAATCTTTAACAGCTTCATAATAAATTTCTACGTTTTTTGAAACCACTTAAGTCCTGGCACCGATGCTTTTTATCTACTTTACTACTGTACATATGTTGATAGTTTATTTTATTACTTGATATTATGTATCATTGTATCTGTTTTAACTCCCGATGTAGGTGCTTACTGTTTATTGTTTCACGTTGACGGGATATTTTTATTTACACTGTTTAATAAAAAAAACATTCAGGAAGTGAGAGGTTGGAGCGTTTAAGCACCCCCCTTTTGCCGACTGACCGTTCCAAGGCAGTAACTGATGTTTTTTCTTTTTGTGTTTTATGTCTCGTCTCTGTGTTTTTGTCACATTAATAATCACAATGCTTGTCTTTGTGTAGAGGTAGATTAAATTTAAATATCTGTGAAAATTTTGATAGGACCTTTTCATATTTACCAATTTTCAGTCCAAATGGCAAGTGTAATTCCAGGATAAGACGAATGAGGTTTTATAGACCTTGATGACAATGATATCTTCTCTAAATTCATTCCTAGCCACACAGGTCAGGAATTACTAAGTTTCTGACATGCTAAGACGAAAAAACATATAGCTTCAGCTGTTACGATATCAATTCTGTCAGAAATCTGTTAATAACAATTGGTCACTTTGTCTTCTCAAGTAAGTGAACATCATCCAACCCAATGACATTTGATGCATAAAAATTGCAGACGACTCCCACAAATGTCAGGGATGTTTAAGTTTTTTGAGGATGCCATAATTTTGTAGAAATTTCACATTTAAATACACGGACATTGCTGAACCTTTGACACGTCTTACACAGAAAAAAAGGGTTCCATTTCGATGGACAGACAAATGGGAAGAAACTTTCCAAGCAGTAATTGAGTAAAAGTTTTACCTACGTTACGGTTTCCAGATGTAAGCAAATTATATGCCTTTATAACAGACGCATCAGATTATGGCAACGGGACCTACCTTTTAAAACAAGCACAGGAAAGCACGAAGACAAAACAACAACAACACACACACAAACAACTCGCACACTTCACTTTCAGTCACAAATAACGACACAGTGTAAATGTAATATATTCCTGAACGAAACTGTTGCTCTAAAGTTTGCTTTACAGAAATTAAACTGTTATCTTCCTGGCCCATATTTCACAGTAAGAACTGATCACTTGCCATAGTCGCACTTATTTGGTGCAAAATTTAAAACAAGTGGCTTCAATGATAGGCCTTTTATGTAAGTTGTTACAGCAAGAAAAGTCTTGCATGTGGATACCTTGGTCCTGTGTCTTTGCAATTTTCGTATATGTTGCAATGCTCATAGGACTTTGTCTTATATATTCTTATTGTATTTGCCAGGTAAAAACAAGAAAGATGAGTTATATACACTTTTTTATATTGTTTTACTTCTTTATATTGTTTAAGATATTATTTTTTTTTAAATTTTGTGTTATTAAGTTTCAAGATTTTTGTATTGATAAAAGGAATGAGAAATTGCATTAAAGGATCATCTTAAAGCCAAACGGAAATATTACTTTGGTAAAACTCATGAGTTTCCACGCATGCGTGTGGAGAACGCGTCATAGTCAATCTTTGCTTGGCCATCACTCAGATAACGTGTGTATGTACTACCACTCGTTTACATCATATCCCGTTAGTTAATACACTGTTTAATCGTCAAATGAGACTTGATGTTGTTATTTACACTGTTTGTTTGCTAGAAAAACCTTCAGGATGTGCGAGGTTGGAGCGCTCCACAAACCAGGTTTAAGCACCCGAGTTGGCCCTTTTGCCGATTGACCGTTCTAAGGTGGTAACTGATGGTTTTTCTTTATGTGTGTTATGACTCGTCTCTGTATTTTTGTCACATTTGCATTTACCTTGTTTGCCTTTGTCTACTGGTAGATAAAATTTAAATATCTGTGAAAGATGACCTTTGATAGGACCTTTTCTTATTTACCTATTAGTGTATATTTTAATTTCGATATTATGTTACAATAACCACTGCTAATATTGAAAATATTTCTTGAAGCCTACATAATTTTTAAAAGCTCAGTACGCTAAGAAGAAGGCTTATTGTCTTATTAACTTCACTTCGTCATCAAAAGTCTTACCAAGCATATTTGTCACCATGAACGGAATGGACAAAAGAGAAACTGCCTGTGCGAAGTATAGACATGCGGTAAGCAATAGTCCCGCGCTGTGGTCCGGTCCGAACTGCAGACTATACCCTAATCCCAAAATGATGCATGCGCACATCAAAAGGACTGACAGGAAATGCTGAATGTATGAAAGAGTCTTCTGTCGCATTTTGTCTGAAACAAAGAAAAAATGTATTTTTTAAATATATTGTTTTTCCAGTTACTGAGCAGGGCCTGTGCAAACAGTGTAAATCCATATGAGCTGTTAACCGCCATGAGCGTTCTGATCAGGTTATGTTCTATTTGCAGTCGAATCTCGAGTTTTGATATATTAACATATAGGTGCACTTTCCTTTAGCATATTAGAGTGGGACGTCAGGCATAAAATGGGTTATGTGTTAAAATCAACAGTTACTTAATCCAGAAGTATATAACTTAATAACTATATATAACTATATATCTTTAACTATAACAATATAGACATATTTATAATAAATATATTTGATAATTAATATAATTATATATATATATATATATATATATATATATATATATATATATATATATATATATATATATATACGAATACAACAGCAACTAGCCAACACACATGCAATAAAAAGAGCATGGTACCTGTCCTTTGAACTGTATTCTTTGAGACCGTTATTTAAATTGAGGATCTACAATGCTATAACTTTAATAATTTGCATTATTATTCCTCACGTGATTTTGTTTTATAACAGTGACATATATATGCCACCCGACAATCGGTTATGTCCCATTCAACCTTATCGTGTGGTGCTGAAAATAGTACGCTTAGTATACACCGCCAATCAAAGGGAGCTAACTGTGTTATGCATACAGTCTGTAAATAAACGCTATAAAAGTTCGCATTGAACCAATTAGGGCGACTGCATTTTTTTGACAATCGGCAATTCATAGCTTCATCTATTTTGGTTCGATATTTCAAGTTATTAGAGGAATTTGATTTGATCGTGATGCTCGGTAGGCTGTAGTAAAATATATATCATTAACGCTTCGGTTGGCATTACTTGTTTCGGGTAAACATTCCGTTCTATCACCCTCTGTGCTATGTGATATTTATGATATTTAATAATGTTGTTATGTCTCCAGGTGGGGAGTTTTGCTGAACTTTATATCCTCTAAGTCCATGACATCTTACCACGTACGGTTTAGTATCTGTTCTGGCAAAAACTGTTATCTGGGGAGGACTTTCAGCTGACTTGCGGTGCGCCGGTTTATCTAGCCAGAGATTTGTCTGTTTTTTTCGCCTTCAACAGCAGAAGCTAGAAATATTGACCATAATGTTATCGCTGCGATGTCTAATTTTTTTTAACGATGACAGTATTCTTTTCTCTGAAATAACACAAATATCTACGGAAGCCCTTGAGGGACATTTTTGTTATTTGTTAATACACATTTGTTGTTATTTATTTGCTATTGACATTCTAGTGGTAACTCACTGGGTTACAAGTGATGTTGTCCTAGGTGTTCAGTGGTACCTTTCCATGGGTATACACTAACAAATACAATGAAATATCTCTATCACTCTCTCCCTCTTTGTCACCCTGTCTGTATTCAAAAAGATTCGGAGTCAAACTACTCAGTTCTAATTCAGATTTGGGTTATTGTGAGTAGGTTTTATACCTGTTGTAACAGTATTACAGGCATGTACAAGGGGAGTTCTAATTCAGATTTGGGTTGATGTGATTAGGTTTTACACCCGTTGTAACAGTATTACAGGCATGTACAAGGGAAGTTCTATGTCAGATTTGGGTTGACGTGATTAGGTTTTACACCCGTTGTAACAGTATTACAGGCATGTACAAGGAGAGTTCTATGTCAGATTTGGGTTGATGTGATTAGGTTTTACACCCGTTGTAACAGTATTACAGGCATGTACAAGGGGAGTGCTATGTCAGATTTGGGTTGATGTGATTAGGTTTTACACCCGTTGTAACAGTATTACAGGCATGTACAAGGGGAGTTCTATGTCAGATTTGGGTTGATGTGATTAGGTTTTACACCCGTTGTAACAGTATTACAGGCATGTACAAGGGGAGTTTTATGTCAGATTTGGGTTGATGTGATTAGGT
The DNA here is from genome assembly GCA_007844125.1 of Sinonovacula constricta. Taxonomy (NCBI): domain Eukaryota; kingdom Metazoa; phylum Mollusca; class Bivalvia; order Cardiida; family Solecurtidae; genus Sinonovacula; species Sinonovacula constricta. Next base: position 30,911,896 of record CM017566.1, read on the forward strand.
TTTACACCCGTTGTAACAGTATTACAGGCATGCACAAGGGGAGTTCTATGTCAGATTTGGGTTGATGTGATTAGGTTTTACATCCATTGTAACAGTATTACAGGCATGTACAAGGGGAGTTCTATGTCAGATTTGGGTTGATGTGATTAGGTTTTACACCCGTCGTAACAGTATTTCAGGCATGTACAAGGTGAGTTCTAAGTCACATTTAGGTTGATGTGATTAGGTTTTATACCCGTTGTAACAGTATTACAGGCATGTACAAGGGGAGTTCTGTGTCAGATTTGGATTGATTGATTAGGTTTTATACCCGTTGTAACAGTATTACAGGCATGTACAAGGGGAGTTCTAATTCAGATTTGGGTTGATGTGATTAGGTTTTATACCCGTTGTAACAGTATTACAGGCATGTACAAGGGGAGTTCTAAGTCAGATTTGGGTTGATGTGATTAGGTTTTACACCCGTTGTAACAGTATTACAGGCATGTACAAGGGGAGTTCTATATCAGATTTGGGTTGATGTGATTAGGTTTTATACCCGTTGTAACAGTATTACAGGCATGTACAAGGGGAGTTCTAAGTCAGATTTGGGTTGATGTGATTAGGTTTTATACCCGTTGTAACAGTATTACAGGCATGTACAAGGGGAGTTCTAAGTCAGATTTGGGTTGATGTGATTAGGTTTTATACCCGTTGTAACAGTATTACAGGCATGTACAAGGGGAGTTCTAAGTCAGATTTGGGTTGATGTGATTAGGTTTTATACCCGTTGTAACAGTATTACAGGCATGTACAAGGGGAGTTCTATGTCAGATTTGGGTTGATGTGATTAGGTTTTACACCCGTTGTAACAGTATTACAGGCATGTACAAGGGAAGTTCTATGTCAGATATGGGTTGATGTGATTAGGTTTTATACCCGTTGTAACAGTATTACAGGCATGTACAAGGGGAGTTCTAAGTCAGATTTGGGTTGATGTGATTAGGTTTTATACCCGTTGTAACAGTATTACAGGCATGTACAAGGGGAGTTCTATGTCAGATTTGGGTTGATGTGATTAGGTTTTATACCCGTTCTAACAGTATTACAGGCATGTACAAGGGGAGTTCTAAGTCAGATTTGGGTTGATGTGATTAGGTTTTATACCCGTTGTAACAGTATTACAGGCATGTACAAGGGGAGTTCTATGTCAGATATGGGTTGATGTGATTAGGTTTTATACTCGTTGTAACAGTATTACAGGCATGTACAAGGGGAGTTCTATGTCAGATATGGGTTGATGTGATTAGGTTTTATACCCGTTGTAACAGTATTACAGGCATGTACAAGGGGAGTTCTAAGTCAGATTTGGGTTGATGTGATTAGGTTTTATACCCGTTGTAACAGTATTACAGGCATGTACAAGGGGGGTTCTAAGTCAGATTTGGCTTGATGTGATTAGGTTTTATACCCGCTGTAACAGTATTACAGGCATGTACAAGGGGAGTTCTATATCAGAACATGATTAAATAACAAACTTATAAACGTACAAATATACGGAGGGATTTTTTACTTATTTGTATTTACTTGTATGATATAACTTATTTGTTAATACTGATTTGTTATTACTGATTTGTTATTACTGATTTGTTAATACTGATTTGTTAATACTGATTTGTTAATACTGATTTGTTATTACTGATTTGTTATTACTGATTTGTTATAACCGATTTGTTATTACTGATTTGTTATTACTTATTTGTTATTACTTATTTGTTATTACTTATTTTTTGATTAC